>JADBJO010004314.1:0-5000 GCA_016801955.1 Conus betulinus | reverse complement strand
TCTCCACTTTTTTGCTTGCTTTGTTTTTGTTTGTTTGTTCTTTTAATTTTCCCTTTTAGCTTGTTAGAGGTGTTAAAATCCTGATATGGCCCTTTTTGCGATTGGTTCAGCTGTAAACTATATTTAACCCCCCCCCCCCCCCCCCTCCCCCCCTCCGAGAAGAAGAAGAAAGAAAAGAAAAGAAAAAACAGAGAGAAAAACAGGGATGGATCAGAAGGGCTGCACCTCACTTCAATCCCTTCACACACACACCCTCCCCTCTCTTATCAGCTCTCTTTTATACGGTAAACATCCTACGATTAGTGTACAATTTTCTGTGACAAACGTTTTCAGTCTATACTAAATTTTAACAAAAGTGTTCAATTAACCAAAAGCAACCAACCAACAACAAAAAAAAGAAACCACACCACCACCACCACCAACAGCAGCAGCAGCAAAAACAAAAACAAAGAAAAAAAAAAAAAAAACGAAAAAAAAAACCCCCCCCACCCCCCGATTTCCGTCAATTTCAAAGCCATCGATTTTGACCTCATGACGACGATGACGACGACGACGACGACGACGATGATGACGAATATATAAGACTAATCATATGACTCTTTTCAGCTATGAGACAAGAATAAGCCAGCAACAAAATGGCAGTAAATCCACAGACAATAAATGTGCATACCAATTTCAAATTGTGCTAGTAGTACTCAGGGGGTACATCAACATTCAACAATTCAAAGTCGTTTGTTTGTTTGTTTGTTTGTTTGTTTGTTTGTTTGTTTGCATATGTGTGCAGCTTCTTTGCATGTTGTGGATTTCTTGGATCGTGGTTTTCATAGCGGTGCTTCTTAGTTTGTCTGTTTTGACCCTTGTGTCTACATTTACAATGGAAAGAAAATGAAAAGAACATGAAATCAACTCCGACTCCTGTCAAAGCAGTCAGTCAGTGGGCAGATCAATGAAATATGCAACAGTCGGTCAGTCATCATAAATCTAACAATCAAGAAATAGATTCAGGACAGGAAAATGAGTTGAAGGGGAAAAATAAAGTGTGCGCGCGCGCGCGTGTATTTGTGTGTGTGTGTGTGTGTGTGTGTGTATGTGTGTGTGTGTGTGTGTGTGTGTGTGTGTGTGTGTGTGTGGTTCCCTTGTAAAATAAAAATAGCGAGTTTATGATTAAACCAACATCGACACATCTTCAATAAAAGAAAAGGAAAAAATAAAGGGCATCACTAACCCCCCCCCCCCCCCCCACCCCCCCCCCCCCCCCCCCCCCCGGAAAAAAAAAGTAAAAAAAAAGAAATTCGAACAAACAAATAACCAACACCGTAGAATATACATGACCCCCCCCCCCCCCCCCCCCCCCTCTTCCACCCGCCCCCAAACCCAAACATGCGAATAAAAAAAGAGAAAAAGAAAGAAAATCGTAGTCACAGTCAATATTTCAAGCTCGCTGAAGAAGAGTTTTTGAGCTAAGTGATTAAGACGACAGCACTTGACATGTGTAATATTAACATCTGCCTAAAGCAAAAAAAATCTTAAATCGAATTAACACGGTTCTAATCAAACGATTGTATGTTAGTTTGTTAAACATAATCATAATGATGACATTTTTGCTTTTTTCTTCCTGCAGGGATATTTTTCTTCTTAAGTTCTCAGAATTTGACGCGTCAATAAGTTTTTTCCATCCCGCCCCCCCCCCCCTCCTCCCCCCCCCCCCCCCCCCCCCCCCCCCCCCTTTCCTTCCCCTGTTTACTTTCTGCAACCATCGCCCACATTCCAGCCGCATCATCTCCTCCGCCCCTCCCCCCCCCCCCCCCCCTTTCTATTGTTCTTTCGTGTGTGTGTGTGTGTGTGTGTGTGTGTGTGCGTGTGCGTGCGTGTGTGTGTGTGTGAGCGCGCGCGCGCGTGCGTGCGTGTATGTGTGTGACATAGATGGTTGACTATGACGAAAAGTATCGCTTAATGAGGATTTTTCTTTCTAATGATGAGTCTATCCACAGTGACAATGGGATTAATAATCGCAAAACTGTCTGTCACTGCCGCATGAGAATAGTATTTGAATGCCACCCATCAACTATTGTGATAAAATTCATCGTCACGCTCAGTGTGTTCCGTATTTGTTTTTGCCTTTTAATTTCTATAAATTGTATAATATTCGAGCGCCCGCACGCGCGCACGCATGCACGTACGCACGTACGCACGCGCACACGCACGCACGCACGCACGCACATAATGTTCATGCTTATACACGCACGCATGCAGACACTTGTGCACGCACGTACGCACGGACACAGGCTTATATACACACGCGCGCACATCTGGGAAAGAAATAAATCGGCTTGAGTATTGTGCATTCTTGTACATAGATTTTTTTTTCCATTGCACAAATGTGCATTCCATGAAGTTAAAAAAAAAAAAAACGATTACGGTCTTGTATTATGATTTTGATATTGTTCCAGAAACAACACAGAAACACACACCACACACACACACACACACACACACACACACACACCACAACACACACATCACACACCACAGAGAGAGAGAGAGAGAGAGAGAGAGAGAGAGAGAGAGAAGAGATTTTTCATTAATAAACCGTAGGCCCCTCATTAAGGGGAAAGTTAACAAAAACTTCTAAACTTAAAATTCGAAAGAGAGGGGCTTAGTTACCGCCAAGGACGTAGACAAACAAAGTAAGGATAAGACACATGCATTTCGAACCTCTTGGTTCTTTTTTCAGAGAAAAACAAACAACATTTAGGACTGTGAAAACGAAGAACGAGAAACCCATCATCTTCTCATTTTCGCCGCACGACTTTTTCCTGCCCCGACCGGCTCCTACCCAGAGTTTGAGTTTGCTGCGGACTCAGTTGGGAAGACTGGACCACACAGTCGAGTTTCATCCACTTAATGGATGCGTTTCTGAGAGTGTTGCTCAAATTTCCTGACCAACACTGCAGGTGTCCTGTATCTCTCGGGCCTGGTTGACGCCGGGATATATTATGAAAGGAAGCGTAGAGTACAGCCCTGTCATGTAGTCTCAGACCGAATGGAAATCCGTAGCATCATCTTAATCATCCTCATTCTCATCGATCAGCATTAAAAAAAAAAAAGTCTCAAATTCTGTGGCCCTTCATGCCCTGCTCTCATGGTGACCTCAATTTCGATGTCCTCTCCACGTCTGTGGCCTTGGTTTGGTTCCGTCGGGGTCACCGGTATCGGCGAGTCCCATGGGGGCTGTCGTTGGACGGACGTGGTGGCGCCCTCCGGAGGGAGAGCTCACTCACGCCGGCTCCGCGACTAAGCAATTATTGTCGTCAGTAGGGGGCTTAGTAGGTGGTGTCCTGCGTATGTTAGATCAGAACAGGCGCCACTGAACACCACCGAAGTGACTCGGCAGCAGTGCAGTGTCTCCTCCGGGTGGGTTGCCTCTTGACGACTTGACATTGACTGCTCCCTGTGGATTGCCGGTGCCGGGGCTGCGGCGGGGCCGACCGTGCTGTGGCTGTGGAGGTAGCGCAGAGGTTGGGACAGAAAAAAAAAAGTTCAGTTTCAAAACGGAGTGACTGAGGACGGAAAATGAAGCAGCAAAAGTTAGAAAGAGAGGGGGTTAGAAACTGAATAAAGCAAGTGTGTGAGCAGTGGGAGTAAGGAGGGATGGGGGGTTGGGGGGTGGGGGCACGCTATCTGATAATAATGATAAAAATGTGTACAATGTTGTAAAATCTCCTCTCTCTCTCTCTCTCTCTCTCTCTCTCTCCTCTCTGTGTCTGTCTCTGTCTCTCTCTGTTTCTGTCCCCTCACTCTCTCTCTGTTTCTGTCTCTGTTTCTCTATCTCTGTTTCTCTCTCTCTCTCTCTCTCTCTCTCTCTCTCCTCTCTCACTGTAGTGCTTAGGTGTTTTAAGCGTTGTCCTGCAGTTAATAACAGAAAAACAGTGACAGATTTTTTGATTTTTTCAGTACGTGCGTGCGTCTTACTTGATGATTTTGAAAAAAAAATCGCCTAAAACCCGGCTTCTCTCTCCCTCCCTCCCCTCCCTCCATCTCTCTCTCTCTCTCTCTCTCTCTCTCTCTCTCTCTCACACACACACACACACACACACACACACACAAAACACCCCGCGGTGCGCGCGTGCACACACACACACACACTACACACAACACAAACACGCGCGCGCGCGCGCGTGCACGCACCACACACGAATACTGAGGACAGGTGACACAAAACTCTCTCTCTCTCTCATTCACACACACCACACACACACACACACACACACACACACACAACACACACACACACAACCCTCGCGCGCGGCGACACACACACACTTACACCATCTCTCTCTTCATTTTTGTACCATACCCAAACCTCTTTCTCTCTTCTTTTTTTTTTTTTCTCTCTCCCTCAACCACATCCCCCCAGAGATTCGGACGCACTCATACTCGATTTAGCCTCACAAAAGATGCCAGAGGATCAAGTACGCCCCATTCTTCTCGCAGACAAAACAGCGGTCGCGAAAGCCCCTGCAAAATCCATGAGCGCTGACCGCAGCCGCCTAGCGTCAAATGCTCTTCCAACGCCGCACCGTGATTAATAACAAATGAGTCCGCTTGTTGCCTTGTGTAACGCCGTGGCAAACGTTTAAAGCCCTTTAAAGATCGTAGCGTACGGGCGGGGTGGTGGGGTGGTCTGCGCGGCTGTGTTGTTGACAGTGCCCATAGTTTCTTCTGCGCAGCTGCCAGGCAAGCAAGAAGAGAGGGACATGGTAATAATAGTGACAGTTTGGCCTATTCTTTCGTTGGTGTGTATGGGTTTTTTGTTTGTGTGTTTTTTGTTTGTTTGTTTTTTTAAAAGTCTAGACAAAGGAAGCACATGCCTCCACAGTGAAAAAGTAAAACGCTGTCGTGATGAGAGGCCGCGGAAGAAGGGGGATGGGTGAGACAGAGAGAGAGGAGAGAGAGAGAGAGAGAGAGAGAGAGAGAGAGAGAGAGAGAGGAGATCGACA
>JADBJO010004313.1:122500-203796 GCA_016801955.1 Conus betulinus | reverse complement strand
GCTTGGGCTTTTACAAACAGTGCAAACAGATCTGATTGCAGATATTTTTCTGACCAAGAACAAGCAGTAAACATCATTTTGTTTTCTCTGATCACCCACCGACTCTTCCTCATTCTTTCACTCCCACACGTTATCTCTTGATTCTCCCACTCCCATGTCCACCTTGATCCTCTCTCTCCCTCTCTGTATTTTATTTCCTCTCTTTAGTTTCTGGCCTCTCTCTCTTCACTTTCTCCATCTCTCTCTTTCCAATTCTTAGCTCTTCTTTCTCTCTGACCTTCCAACCTCTTCACGCCCAGCTTCTTCAGTGTCCCCTCACCTTCTCCAGCCACTGCAGGTACAGTTTGCCCAGGGGCTGTGTCATGCAGTTCAGAGCCAGCTTCTTGCTG
Source organism: Conus betulinus (assembly GCA_016801955.1). NCBI lineage: Eukaryota > Metazoa > Mollusca > Gastropoda > Neogastropoda > Conidae > Conus > Conus betulinus. The sequence goes on along the minus strand of JADBJO010004313.1, from coordinate 203,407 downwards.
TACTTGGCGATGGCTGAAATGCGGGAGGCAAATGGTGGCGTACTCCTCAATGGCTGTGCGCTGAACTCGGGCTGCATGACCATAGGTGTCCCTGACACGTGCCAGCCCTGTCAAGACAAAAGCGTCTGCCACTAGCACTCGTACACACAGGCATGCACCAAAATTCAACAGAAAAACGAGAATTCTTCTTCTCCAGCTGAACAGCTAACCAAACCATGGGCTGCTGAAGAATACTTATTACTAGGAGATGTCCCAAAATAAAGACAAAAAACTCAAAAACAAAAGTGTATATTCCACTGGTATCTTCACGGCTCCAATCAGGTTTATCAACTGCTACTGTTGTGGTACCCAGCAACCACACTCACCCAGCGCAACACCAGTCTTCATCACTGGGAGGGAACCTGTATGGCCTTCTGTGGTAATGTCTGCAGAGGATGGAAGTGAACACAGCTCTAGCAAAGGAGCACAAGCTACCTTCCGTGGAAGTCCTCTCCACCGTTGGGATTTGTGTGGGGCAGGAAGGTTTTCTGATGATGCTCTGGTCAGTTTGCTGCTATGATATTCATATGAAAATCAACAAAACTACACAACAAAAAGTAAACCACAAAGCTCCATCGCTTTCAAATCCTGCTAAAAACCACAATATCACATGGAAAAATACCCCTCCCAAATACAACAGTGGACAATTCCACACAGAAAATCACCCCTCCCAACTTCTACAAAGACACAATACCACATACAGAGAAACACCCCTCCCAAAATCCTACAAAGAAACAATACTGCATATAAAACCCACACCCTCCCAAATCCCACAGAGACATACATAAAAGAATAAAAAAATCTCCCAAATTTCCATAAATGAGATTACTCAGAGAAGAACATTCCTCCAAACTTCAACAAAGAAACAAATCTACAGATATATATACCCTCCCCAATGCTGCAAAGATTCAGCACCATACAGAAAAATGCCCCTTCCAAATCCTACAAATACACAGTACCATATTGAAAAACAACTCTCGCAAATCCTATGAAAACATCTCTCCCAAATCCCACAAAGACACAATAGCACACAGCAAAAACCCCCTCCCGGTCCCTACAATGATATAATACCACATAGAAAAAGAAATCCAAAACTCTTCACTGATAAATCAAGATGTAACATCGCACAGAAAAATACATCCTCCCAAAATCCTACATAGAAACACCACCGCACAGAAAAAAACACCTCTCCCCGAAATCCTACAAAGACACAATACTGCACCGGAACATTTTCTACAGCCTCACGCACCTCATCATGCTCACACAGGAAGTTGACGATGAACTGGGCTTCACGGAAAGTCGGAGCCAGACAGGGTGCTTTTTGCCCTCCACTTCCTCCCTGGCTTCCCCCTCCACTCTCCCCCGCCCTCCTTCACACCCCTTTCTCACCTGCCAACATGCCACACTCACAGTATGTGCCACAATTTTATTTTCTTGCTACTAGCGTTGTCATCCTTATGGGGAACTGGATCTTTTTAGCAACCAATGTCATATAACTCACTCACAAACACACAGACATACTGTCCACCCACCAAACCCACTGCTGTCCACTCTGACGCATCTTCCAAAGTGTATGTTCAGTCGCAAATACCATGAAGTGAGTTCAGTCTTGGTGTTCCGTTTTTTAATCTGCTTGGTGTACAACAGTTTAAATGATTTTGCAGGATGACAGAGATTAGTCCTAATGCAAAGCTATGATAATGAATCACAGGATGTTTTTTTTTCCTTAAACCATGGCCCACTGTTTAGCTTTTAAACTGTCCCCAGTCTCTCTTCTAAAATGCTGGTATAAAAAACTTCACTTGTCACAGATTCTGCCGAAGAAATACTTCAGGGTTATAAAAAAAGGCAAATATTTCACTGAATGTAACCATGGCCAAGTTGTTGTTCTTAAACTGATGACAATCTACATATCACCACATTTTCATAGATACACTAAGGCTCAATCGATTGATATAAACCTGACTTTTTTTTCTACATCCAATGAAGGAAAAGTCAAGCATGGAAAGCATCTCTTTTTCAAGTCAAAGTGAAGCAATCAAACTTATCGCAGGATGACTTTTCATTTACTATTGAGATAGAAAAAACATGTCATTAGCAACAATCCATTGTATGGAACTCTGAGACTATCCAGATTTTACTTTCATCTCAGTGAATGCAGAATGATGTTCCTCATGGGGAACTTATGAACTCCACAGAGATTTCAGAGTGCTGAGGTCATCAACAATAAGTCTAAATGGCAGCATGTAACATCCCTCAACACTCTGCATTTAGATTGCCTTTTGCACTGCAGAATAACTTGACTTCACTCTTGAAGTATCAAAACTTGGTGAAATATTGTCGAATATCTATTCTCTGGAAACCAAGACATCTAACAAATTTGTGTTCCATTTAATCTTCACTGTGCTTCCTGGGTCAGACATGACTCATGGATAAAAGAAGACCATGGTATTTCTTGACTTCAACGGGTTTCAATACAATACACACATCTGTCAAAAAAACCATATTATTTAACTGTTACTATGATTTTGTTTTTCAAAATGAAATGGTAGACAAAACAAAGCAAACAAAAAAAAAAAGAAAAAAAGAAACCTCTAACAACGTCAACACTTTTCCGAAAGCACGAGTCCTACATGACCCATACAATGTACTCTCTATTGCTTCTGACTGCACACCCATGATGATTTAGTTCTCTCTCCTGTCCCATACATGTCTGAGGGTGTTTTACTGCGTCTCATTCTCTGTCCATGTTGCAGATTTCCCAAGATCAACACACTTTAAAGCTGAAGCATCCATGAGATGTAAGGCTTGTCAGACCCTCCACCCTCAGAAGCATGTCGTCAAAAGCGATGTCCGTCCGCTGAAGATTCACACCTACAGTCAAACTATACATGTAAAAGAAAAAGATTTTCCAGTTGGGCAACCACCATCATCTGACCCTGGCAAGCTGTGGACACTAAAACTAGCACAACCACAGGAGTTGGAGCGTCAGCCAATGAAGACAGGTCACTGTGCCTTTACTGTCTTACTTACCATGCAAACATATGAAAACCTTACGGAAGGATATAAAGAAACACAAGCAAGTAAACCATAAACCTTTTGACACATGACGTCAGAAACTGTGGCCCTTTGCAACGCTGACCAACCCATGTTATGAAGAGTAAGCTCAGAGCATGTTTTCAAAAAAGCTAGAACTGCAGTGAGTCTGGGAGCGGATTTAACTGAAAGTATGAAAAAGCTGATGACTCGCTGTTTTTCTAGGCAGCCGTATACTCTACATGTGATGTTATATGTTGGTAATTTTGTTTGCTATGTTCCCCTCTGAAATAAAACTGTCATAGCACTTCTTCCCTAAAACTGTCAAGCATTTCTTTTGCTTTCATCTTGTCATTGTTTGTATGAAGTCCAGACCTCATTCTCACTGAATGTCACTCTCAACCTGCTGCCACTGGAAATATCAAAGCACCCAAAGACAATGTCTATGACGACATGAGGAAACACCTTTCCAGAGAGTTCTCTGAAAATGGCAGGCAGTACAAACCCTACCGCAGTCACCAGTTCTTTCAACCTTCTGCTATTTGTCTGCAGGTGGACCTCTTCATTGACCTAACCTGTCTCCCCCCCCCTGGGGGCAAAGTCCACCAGGAAGAGGCGAGGGTAGGTCAGCATGTCCTGCACCTCCGCGTACACCACCAGCTGTCGGAGGAACTTCCTCTGGGCCAGCTCACACAGTTCCCTGGACAATCATACAGCAATCATGTAACAATCACAGCAATCATGTAACAATCACAGCAATCATAAAACATCAGACATCACCACCAGCTGTTGAAGCAACCTTCTCTAGGCCAGCTCACACAGGACGACCACACACCAATGACAAAAACTGTCACACCTACACCACCTGCTGTCGAAGAAACAACTCCCCTTAGCCACTTTACACAGTCCCCTGGACAACCACACAGCAATCATAAAAACAATTGCAAAGTTTCCACATCCCCAGACCACAAATCAGAGCAAAACAAAGCCTGCAGCAAATCCTGCACAGATCTCCCGACAGCTGCACCAACCAGAGATCAGAGCAAAACAAAGCCTGCTGCAATCCAGCACAGATCCCCCAATAGCTGCACCAACCAGAGATCCCCCAATAACTGCACCAACCAGAGATCAGAGCAAAACAAAGCCTGCACAGCAATCAGCTGCACCAACCAGGATCCCTGAACGATCAACAGCTTTACACCTAACCAAACAGAGAACTGCCGAAGCGATCCAGTAACACTGTGGCCGAAGGAACGAAGAGCATAAAGGATTTATTCTACTGACATGGTTAGGGCGGGAGGGGGGGGGAGGGATGGAATTGTTCTGTCTCGTCACTCTTACATTTGTCCAGGTCCAAACTCATTTGACCAAGACTACATTCCAACTGGAAGAAAGAGCAAAAAATTGTAAGTGAGTCCTGAAAGGGAATTCTATTCTACACAATCATACATTTTTGTACCTGCAGAGGGTGAATGGTCTACAACCTAAAAATTGCCTCCACAGTATTTATGGGACTACTGCACATTAACTCAACTTTAGCGTCCTTCAAATAAGAGCTGGACTGCACTCCCACTCTGGATCCACTCTCTGTCCACTCTCCATCGGAGAGTCTCAGTAGTCAGACAGACAGGAGAGACAGAAGACGCAACAGAGAACCAGCAGAGACACAGAGGAGAGAGGAAAGAGAGAGAGAGACGCTGGAAGGGCAATATTTTAGTAGTTACATGATCCGAACACACCACTCTAAATGGTGATCATAATGAAAGCCATCTACTTAATGGGAATATAGTAAAAAACTTTTGAAACAGTCCAAGTCTATATAGGTAGGGATCTGATAGAAAACATACAAACACAACTACTGTATGCTTTGTTCAAATAACCTTTTGATTTTCTCCTGATTTAATTGTCAGAGATTTATTTCAACTGTTTTGATTCCTATCCTGTTTCCATGTTAGTCTTTTCCTGTATTCTCTTTTATCCTCTTTCTTTCCTTCCTTTCCTTCTTTATTTTTTTTAGTGTTCATTGAAAGTAAGCCATCAGTTCATACCCATTTCTTTGTTCCTTGTTTCAATCTTAGTTTAATTATCCATTCACACACCCTGTTCATTGCATTTTTTCTCATACTGACCCACCTGTCCAACCTATTTTTTTTTTTAAACTGCCTACTTACCCACTTGGAACATTATCATATTATCAAGATCCTTAAAAGAAAAAAAAAACAAAAACAGAAAATCAGAAGAGAGGAAGCTACTATGGCCTCCCTAACCAGTTTAGGAACTGAGATCTGGCACTTGATGAGTTCACTCAGCATCAGCCAGACCATAAGCACTTTTTCTCCACTTCCTTGGGCAAAGGGTGCTTCCACTCTTGCTTATCACTGGTCTTGTGGAAGAAATCTGGCCTCCGCATACGTTGTTGACTAACTCCACCGAATACCATGGCTGAGAACCTTACTCAGGCCAACTTCTTTGGTTACTCTGCGCTTGGCCTGTGCAAGTGAAGGCTCAGCCTTGGGCCGTCTTCCTGGGGACCCACAGCGCCCTGACACGGCCCAGTGCTTGGCTCAGCAAGGTGACAGCCCTGACACACGGCCCAGTGTTGGCTCAGCAAGGGACAGCCCTGACACAGGGGAACAGGCTAACAGGTGCCCCCTCATGGGCCCATTGCGGGCTCACAGGATGACATACCTGACACGGCCAAAGCTGTCGTTCAGCAGGTGTGCAGCCCTGACACGGCCCAGTGCTGTCTCCATTTTAAGGGCCTGTGATAACGGCCCCCAAAGCTGGCCTCAGCAAGGTGACAGCCCTGACATGGCCACATGGCTGTCTCAGTATGGTGACAGCCCTGACACGGCCCAAAGCTGGCTCAGCAAGGTGACCAGCCACTGACAACTGCCCAAGCTGGCTTTTCAGCAAGGTGAAGGCCCTGACACCGCAGACAGCAGGGCTTCAGCCAGGTGACAGCCCTGACACGCCCAAAGCTGGCTCAGCAAGGTGACCCCCCCCCCAGCCTGCACACGGCCCAATGCTGGCGCAGCAAGGTGACAGCCCTGACACGGCCAGTGCTGGCCTCCTATCTTTCCATTTTTTTTCTCCTTCTTCCCTCATATACTTTCTCGCAATGCGTTACTCGCCCACAGGCTCCTAGACGAACTACAGCACCCCCGCGAACCCCACCCCCTTCAGAACGGGCCCCCACCCCCTTTCCCCTCCAGCAACTTTCCTCCCCCTCTTCAGGTGACAAGCCTCGAAAGGCCAGTGCTGGCTCATCAGACCACACACCTTCCTCCCCTGTCCCCCCCCCCCGGTGACAGCAATGACATCGGTCGCCTTCCGCGCCCAACTGCAGCGCCAAGGCCCCCCCATCAGCCAAGTCGCCCCGGTGCCAAGTCCATGACCAAAGGCCCAACACCGTGCTGCTCAGCACCCCTCCCCCCCCGGTGACCAACACGAAATGGACCACCGCCTGAATGAAGGATCAGCAAGGGACAGCCTGACACCCGCACCCCCAGGTGCTGGATCCACAATGCCGGGGCCCCCCCCCCCCCCTCCCCCCGGTGACCAGCCCCCTCCAGGACAACCCGCCCACATGAAACGGGTCACGCAAGGTGACAGCACTGGACACGGCCCAGTGTGGCTCAGCAACCGCCCCCCCCCGCGCTCCGACCAGACCACAGAAACCGCCGAATGACAGGCACGCCCAGGCATCAGCAACGGTGACCAGGCCTCGAACACGGACCCCTCAACGGGAGGGCCCCCCCCCCCCCTCCCCAGCAACCCCGCCCCCCCGGTTGAACAGCTCTGACCCCGCGGGAAGCCCCACCGGCCCCCCAGCACGCCCACCCGCCCAGTGCTGGCTCAGCAAGGTGACAGCCCTGACACCGCGCCGAATGCAGCCTCAGCACGGCCCAGGTGGCTCAGCCCTGACACGGCCCAGTGCTGGCTCAGCAAGGTGACAGGTGACAGCCCCTTGCTGAACAGGTGGCTCCCTGACAAGCTGAAAGCTCTAGCCCTGACACGGCCCAGTCTGGCTCAGCAAGGTGACACCCTGACCACCGCCCAAGCAGGCTCATCAAGGTGACAGCCCTGACACGGCCCCTCAGTGCTGGCTCAGCACGGTGACAGCCCCTGACACGGCCCAATGCAGGCTCAGCAAGGACAGCCCTGACACGGCCCAATGCTGGCTCAGCAAGGTGACAGCCCTGACACGGCCCAGCAGGCTGCAGCCTCAGCCAAGGTGACAGCCCTGACACGGCCCAAATGCTGGCTCAGCAAGGTGACCGCCCTGACACGGCCCAAAGCTGCCTCAGCAAGGGACAGCCCTGACAAGCGGCCCAAAGCTGGCTCAGCAAGGTGACAGCCCTGACACGGCCCAGTGCTGGCTCAGCAAGGTGACAGCCCTGACACGGCCCAAAAGCTGGCTCAGCAGGTGACAGCCTGACAAGGCCCAAAGCTGGCTCAGTCAGGTGACAGCCCTGACACGGCCCAATGCTGGCTCAGCAAGGTGACAGCCCTGACACTGCCCTGACCCCGGACATCAAAATGCAGGCTCAGGGACGGGCTCAGCAAGGTGACAGCCCTGACACGGCCCAGTGCTGGCTCAGCAAGGTGACAGCCCTGCCCACGGCCCATTGCTGGCTCAGCAAGGTGACAGCCCTGACCGGCCCAGTGTTGGCTCAGCAAGGTGACAGCCCGGACACGGCCCAGGCTCTCTGCAGTCAGCTGGGAAGTCAGCAACATCAATGAACTGAAGTGACGAAGACTGAACTCCGTCGCCCTCTACACCTGCCCTTCTTTCCTAGCTGAAAAGAGCAAGCCCAAAGAATGGCCCTTTGAAAAACAACCTTGCCTCTACTGCCCCTTCCTTGTAAGATCCCAGGCCCGGGCAATCGAAGGTGGAGCAGGTTAACTGTCCCATCAGGTCATTAATAGCAACATTTGTCAAAGTAATTATGTCATCAACAGAGTAAAGTGGTCATGCTATTTCAAAGTAACATCATTTGTCAAAGTAACGTTGTCATCAATGGTGTAAAGCAGTCACGCCATTTCAAAATAGCATCATTTGTCAAGTAATGTTGTGATCACTGAAATGAAATGGTCATGCCATATCAAAATTCATCACTTTTCAAAGGTCCATGGTATCTGCAAACAACTGATTAAATCTGCATTTTTCAGATGTGTTGCAAGTCTTGTTGCACTGGTGCTTTGTTTGTTTTGCTATCTTTATGAATTTTTTTTTAATCTTTATATATTTACCTGGAAGGAATGTGACTTCTGATCTTTGCTGGTACCCTTGCCTTTCTCGACAGACTTGACCCCAGTGTCGGAGGTCATGTAGGGCTGAATGAGCTGCACCAGGCGGTCATAGACAGCAGGGGTCTGGGACTCCTGGAAACTGACCACGGGGCAGTTCTGGGACAGCACGCCCACCTGAAACACAGAACGTCTTTTTACTGCACATTACCTTAAATGACTCCTACCTGAATTGAAAACGTCTGTCTACTGCATGTTCCCCAACTGACTCCCACTTGAAAAATAAAACATCTCTTAAAAAGCATGTTCCTCCAAATGACTCCCCATCTGTATAATACTAACATCACATAACTGTATATTACCAAAATCAGGCCCATGTGAAAACAGTAAACATCTCTTAACCGTGTGCTCCTAAAATGACTCTCATCTACAGCATTTAGCATCTTAAAACTGCTTAATTTCCCAAATGATGCCCATCTGAAACACAAAACATTTCTCAAATGTATATTCTCAAAATAACTCTCATCTGAAAAAAAAAAGATCTCTTAACTGAATGCTTCTAAAATGTCACCAGCTGACACATTTCATATTGCTTAATGTTACATTCCTAATATCACTCCCATCTCAAACAAAACAGCTGTTAACAATAATTGAGGCCCAGCTGATACATGAAAAAAAACCCTGCTTATTGTACGTTCCCCAAACAACACCCATCTGGAATCTAAAACATCTTTTAAGTGTATGTTCTGAAAATGTATCTCTTAACTTTATGTTCCTCAAATAACGCAGATCTGAAACACAAAACACATCTTTTGGCTGCATGTTCCCTGACTGACTCCCCAAATGACTTTCATGTGAAACATAAAACTGAATCATACATGTACATCTGAAACACTGGATTTTGAGGTAGATCTGCTCAAAACACAATTTCCACGCCACGGTATTCCCTAACTTTCTGTTTCAAGCCTTTCTCATCAACTTGACGAGTTCAAGACACTTCTTGGATTGTGACAGTTTCTTCGCTGAAGTCGAAGGCTTTGTTTCATGAAGATTTGCATGTCAGTGTTACAACTGCACACTTATGACATAATTTCAGCTTGGTATGCAGATTCTTACTCACACATACTCACAAAAACAACTCCATTCCCTGTTCACAGCCTATTTTCCTCCATCCATTCCAGCATCCCCACAACACAGACACACACAGAGATACACACACACACACACACACACATGCATGTGCACATACGCGCACACACACACACACACACATACACATGCATGCACACACACACACACACATGCATGCACGTGCACACACGCACACACACACACACACACACACACACACACACACACACACCGCACACACAAAGTACCTCCGTGGCCCTCCACTTGCTGCCGGAGCCCACAACAGCCAGCACAATGGGCAGCTTCAGAGTGTTGGCGACAAAGCGGAACTCCACCACACAGTTGCTGGAGGCGGCATACTGGTCCGATATGCACACCAGCACCACCTTGGCATTCACCAGACCCTCGCCGATGTCCTCAAACAATCCATGCTGTTCCACACAAAGCCTACACCAAAATCACCAAAATCACGCAAAACCTGTCCACACTCAGTCATTCTGCAAAACCTGTCTTTGCACTCAGTACTCTGCTTGTCACACATAAAGAACACAGTCTTTGCTTTTCCATATAAGTAAAGCAATACACATCCCTTGACAAACAGATCACAGCAATTTATCCTCAGTCTCACACATAGGAGCAGTCTGTACTTTTCCATATAAAGCATACAAAGTTACCACCCTTTGTTGACAGTTGATAGAACTGTCCTCAGTCTGTCTTGTTGCACATAAAGAACACACGTCTGCACTTTTCCCACAAAAAAACGTCCTTTTCTTCACTCCTAGGCCAGATCTCCGGGGTTTGGCACTGGTGAAGTTGTTTGTGTGTATGTCACTGTTTACAATCCCACACTCCGGGCGGCCTGATTCTATCTTCAGAGCTGATGTCTACGTACAGCACCAGTGTGCATGAGTTTTGTTTTTGTGTCATCCATACCACAAGCACAAGATGGTCTGCTCTTTATGCAAAAAAAAAAAAAAAAAAAAAGGAAAAAATGCAACAGGCATGTGAGATTTTTAAGTGTGTGTGTGTGTGTGTGTGTGTGTGTGTGCATGTGCATGTGTTCACATATGGGACAGAACTGAAAGTGTCGGCTGAAGGACTTGGAAGGGAGTGGAGTTGGCATAGACATTAACTCCAAAGAGAAAATCATTTCCAACCTGGCTGTCGCAAGTGGGAATCCAACTCGAGACCTCGAACAGTAGTTCCACACAACACTTTATCCACTAAGCCAAGTAGGCCCTTATGAAGAACACAGTTTGTGCATAAAGAATACTTTCTGAGTTGTTCCACATGAAAAATACCATCTGTGCTGTTTGACATAAAGAATGTCTGTGCTGTCCACATGAAAATACCATCTGTGCTAGTGGTCACAGCAAATACAGTCTATGCTCTCTGTGCTGTTGGTTATAGCAAATACAGTCTATGCTCTCTGTGCTGTTGGTTATAGCAAATACAGTCTATACTCTCTGTGCTGTTGGTTATAGCAAATACAGTCTATACTCTCTGTGCTGTTGGTTATAGCAAATACAGTCTATACTCTCTGTGCTGTTGGTTATAGCAAATACAGTCTATGTTCTCTGTGCTGTTAGTCACAGCAAATACAGTCTATGCTCTCTGTGCTGTTAGTCACAGCAAATACAGTCTATGCTCTCTGTGCTGGTGGTCATAGCAAATACAGTCTATACTCTCTGTGCTGGTGGTCATAGCAAATACAGTCTATGTTCTCTGTGCTGGTGGTCATAGCAAATACAGTCTATGTTCTCTGTGCTGGTGGTCATAGCAAATACAGTCTATGTTCTCTGTGCTGGTGGTCACAGCAAATACAGTCTATGCACTCTGTGCTGTTAGTCACAGCAAATACAGTCTATGCTCTCTGTGCTGTTAGTCACAGCAAATACAGTCTATGTTCTCTGTGCTGTTAGTCACAGCAAATACAGTCTATGCTCTCTGTGCTGTTAATCACAGCAAATACAGTCTATGCTCTCTGTGCTGGTGGTCATAGCAAATACAGTCTATACTCTCTGTGCTGGTAGTCATAGCAAATACAGTCTATGCCCTCTGTGCTGTTAATCACAGCAAATACAGTCTATGCTCTGTGTGCTGTTGGTCACAGCAAGTACAGTCTATGCTCTGTGTGCTGGTGGTCATAGCAAATACAGTCTATGCTCTGTGTGCTGGTGGTCATAACAAATACAGTCTATGCTCTCTGTGCTGGTGTCATAGCAAATACAGTCTATGCTCTGTGCTGTTGGTCATAGCAAATACAGTCTATGATCTGTGCTGTTTGTCATAGCAAATACAGTCTATGCTCTCTCTGTGCTAGTGGTCACAGCAAATACAGTCTATGCTCTCTGTGCTGGTGGTCACAGCAAATACAGTCTATGCTCTGTGCTGGTGGTCACAGCAAATACAGTCTAAAATCTCTGTGCTGGTGGTCATAGCAAATACAGTCTATGCTATCTGTGCTGGTGGTCACAGCAAATACAGTCTATGCTCTCTGTGCTGGTGGTCACAGCAAATACAGTCTAAACTCTCTGTGCTGTTGGTCATAGCAAATACAGTCTATGATCTGTGCTGTTTGTCATAGCAAATACAGTCTATGCTCTCTCTGTGCTGGTGGTCACAGCAAATACATCTATGCTCTGTGCTGGTGGTCACAGCAAATACGGTCTATGATCTCTGTGCTGGTGGTAACAGCAAATACAGTCTAAAATCTCTGTGCTGGTGGTCATAGCAAATACAGTCTATGCTCTCTGTGCTGGTGGTCACAGCAAATACAGTCTATGCTCTCTGTGCTGGTGGTCATAGCAAATACAGTCTATGCTCTGTGCTGTTGGTCATAGCAAATACAGTCTATGATCTGTGCTGTTTGTCATAGCAAATACAGTCTATGCTCTCTCTGTGCTAGTGGTCACACAAATACAGTCTATGCTCTCTGTGCTGGTGGTCACAGCAAATACAGTCTATGCTCTGTGCTGGTGGTCACAACAAATACAGTCTATGATCTCTGTGCTGGTGGTCACAGCAAATACAGTCTAAAATCTCTGTGCTGGTGGTCATAGCAAATACAGTCTATGCTCTCTGTGCTGGTCGTCACAACAAATACAGTCTATGCTCTCTGTGCTGGTGGTCACAGCAAATACAGTCTAAACTCTCTGTGATGGTGGTCATAGCAAATACAGTCTATGCTCTGTGTGTGCTGATGGTCATAGCAAATACAGTCTATGCTCTCTGCTCGGGTCACAGCAAAATACAGTCTCTGTGCTGGTGGACATAGCAAATACAGTCTATGCTCTGTGCTGGTGGTCATACCAAATACAGTCTATGCTCTCCGTGCTGGTGGTCATAGCAAATACAGTCTATGCTCTCTGTGCTGTCAGTCACAGCAAATACAGTCAGCTCTATGCTCTGTGTGGTGGTCATAGCAAATACAGTCTATGCTCTCTGTGCTGTCAGTCATAGCAAATACAGTCTATGCTCTCTGTGCTGTTAGTTACAGCAAATACAGTCTATGCTCTCTGCGCTGGTGTCATAGCAAATACAGTCTATGCTCTCCCCATTCAAAAAAATTCAAAAAGCGCATCTTTGCGGTTTCTAACAAAGAATATAGTCTGTGCTGTTCTGCTTCAAGAATACAGCCTTTGTCATTCCAAATGAAGAATATCATCTCTGATCTGATCTGTTCCACATATAGAACACAGTCTGCACTGTTCAACATTAAGAATACAGGCTGTACCATTCTACACAAAGGATACTGACTGTGTTGTTCCAGATAAAGAATGCAAAGTCATCATGCTATATCAATTATTCATCAGAGCCTCCCCGATGTTTGCTGTGTGCTGTTTCACATGAGAAACGCCTACATTCCTCACTGCACACGCTGGGGGAGGCTGGTTTTCATCATTTCAACCTTCGCCACGTTTCATGGCTGACACAAGACCTGCAGGCATGATAAATTTGTGATGCCTCTTGAATCATTGAAAATGGTTCAAACAAAACAAAATTGGATCTTTGTTCTAAAACTTATCTGTTTGTCATTCAATGGCTTGTTTGATTGAGTGAAAAAAAGTATTTAAAGTACACATTTCTGACAAAATGGGTTGCAGAGGATCCTCACACTATAATCTTTACTGTGAGTGAAACAGTATTCAAACTACACTCTCCTGATGACATGGGTAGCACAGAATCCTTACACTATAATCTTTACTGTACATTAACTGCTGACACCTGACGACCCAGCATTGCTCACACAACCTAAACAGTTCACAGTGGCTTTACTGCTTCAATGTCTACTGATGACGCATGTCTTCAAAGACTCTCTCTCGAAAGACAAAGTTTCCGTAAACTGCATGGGTCGTGACAGACACTCATTGTTGGTCATGAGTATTCAAAGGCGATATCTGATAGAGCTTGAAACATGAAGAGACACATCCCCTACTATCTGATTCAATCAGCATGAAGAGACACCCCCCTTACCGTCTGATTCAATCAACATGAAGAGACATACCCTCTACTGTCTCATTTAATAAACACGAAGAGACACACCCTATACAGTCTCAATTTATAAACATTAAGAGACACACTCCTACCGCCTGATTCAATAAACATGAAGAGACACACACCCCCTACTGTCTGATTCAATAAACATGAAGAGACACACCCCCTACTGTCTGATTCAATGAACATGAAGAGACACACCCCCTACTGTCTGATTCAATAAACATGAAGAGACACACCCCATACAGCTAATTTAATAAACATGTAGAGACACCCCCCCCTACTGTCTGATTCAATAAACATGAAGAGACACACACCCCCTACTGTCTGATTCAATGAACATGAAGAGACACACCCCCTACTGTCTGATTCAATAAACATGAAGAGACACACCCCATACAGCCTAATTTAATAAACATGTAGAGACACCCCCCCTACTGTCTGATTCAATAAACATGAAGAGACACCCCCCCCCTACTGTCTGATTCAATGAACATACTGTCTGATTCAATAAACATGAAGAGAGACACACCCCCTACTGTCTGATTCAATAAACTCCTGCTGATTCTCCTTTCCATATCAACTACCGCAATTTTTTTGCACATATTTTTTTCACACTCTGGTGAAAGGAAAACTATAAAATTTCAGCTAGCCATGGAATCTAAAGTCTAGCAGCATTATCAATGGTGTTGCAATGTTTCATGTTTGTCGATAGAGGGATGACTGCAAAAGTAAAGTTTTGTCCCTAATACTAGCAGTTAAGAGTCAAATTTGATATTTGACACTTACACAAAATTTATATTTGACACTTTCTATTATCAATCCTACTGACAGTTGTTGTTGTGGACGGGTCATCATCCCATTGTAAACCAGTCTTGTCAGGTGTACCACAGGGAACTGTTCTGGGGCCTTGTTTTTCTTAATTTATATAAATGATATAAGTAGAAATCTCTCTCCTGGAACTACTATAAGACTTTTTTGCAGATAACAGCTTAGTATATAGAACAATCAGAAGCAAGAATGATACACACATTCTACAAGAAAATCTAAACGGTTTTACAAGACTGGGAAAGAATTTGGAAAATGGAATTTCATCCCCAGAAGTGCCAAGTGTTGCATATATGTAATAAACGCTCACCAACTAGATCAGAATATTCTATTCACAATACTATTCTTAAAGAAACCAATGCTGCAAAATATATCTAGGCGTGATTATAGATAGTCCTCTCAAATGGAAAGAACATTACAATTTAGTATGTAAGAAAGCAAATAACATCTTAGCTTTCTTATACAGGAATATCAACGACTGCCCCCAAAAGGTAAAGAGGACGACTGTTACAAAACACTGGTTAGACCAGTACTGGAATACGGTTGCTCAGTCTGGGATCCTTACCATCGAAAGGGCATTGATAACCTTGAAAAGATTCAGAAGAGAGCAGCATGGTTCGTAACAGGGAACCATATCAGAGAGAAGGGGAATACTAGAAAGAACATGAGGAAATTAGAATGGAAACCCTTAGAAGAGAGAAGAGAGCTTTTATCAACTTAATATCTTCTTCAAAGGCAGAGCTAAACTAGTTGATATACCAATGGAACAACTAGTATTGAATAAAAGTAGCACCAGGAGTGGCAGTCAGTCTTATGCCATACCTGCATCAAACATTGACAGCCATCTACATTCTTTTTATCCTAGTTCTGTACGGCCGTGAAACTCACTGCCGGGTGCCATCAAGATTGCCACAAATGCAGTCTCATTCAAGAATCAAATTGATGTGAGTCTTGAAATCTGCATATTGACTGATTTTTTTTATATTTTACCCTGCACAGATATTTTATGGTTACCTGGGCCTGAATCTGGCCATTGCTTTTAACTTTTTGAATATTGTGTGCGACTCCTTGTTGCCAAATTTTGCTCCAGGGGCCAACAGGCTGAGTCAGTTTATTTCTATTTCATTTCATTTTACTTTTTAAACATTTTAGGAAGAAGAAGAAGAAGAAGAAGAAGAAGAAGAAAGCTTTGTTCTCAGGTGTTGATTGTTCTGATCAAATAGGATGTGGCTGGTGTCATAACTCAGTGTAAACTTCATTCTCCCTTTTCAAAATCATTTATTCTGTGACTAGGAATGCCCTTTTCTACCTGAATACTTTCAAAAGCAGAGAGTAAACAGAACAATAGTGATAAAACCAAATACTGAGTGCACCAAAATAAGAAAGAAGAGAGGCACAAAGAGAGGGAGAGGGACAGAGAATGAGGCACAGAGGGGCAGAGAGAGAGAGAGAGAGAGAGAGAGAGAGAGAGAGAGAGAGACAGAGAGAGAGGAAAAGATATCGGCTTTAGAGGGAGATGCCATACCACTCCGACGCGTTCCACATCAATCCAGCAGTCGATGCCTTTCTCAGCCAGGTAATTTTTGATGTCCCGGGGATCCCCGTAACCTGTTGCTCCTTCTGTTGACCTTGACCCCAAAGCAACTGCACGCGCTGAGTTCTGCCAGCAGTAACTGATGAAGCATGGTGGGAACACCCTTGATCCCTCATCCGCCGCTTTCTTTTTCAGTCGGTCCGTGAGAGCGTTCTTCAGCTCTTCCAGTTTACTGGGGTAGCGGTCTGGCTGTTGCATGTTGATGTACACCTGATGACAATGATTGTGGGAAGATTTCATGATATTGTTCACACGCAGTTCAGAATATGTTCTTTTTGCACAGTGGAATTAAATAGTTCTCACTAGCTAACAACTCCTTCACCAAGCCTTTTCGAGCTAAAAGGGAAAGACAGAAAACTGATTTGCAGTGCTTCACATGAACATTCTATAGGTTAGGAGACATGTAAAGATAATCAATAGGGAGTTTTGGAAATCTACAGTACAAAGAATCAGAATGCTTATGTCAAAAACATTTTGCCATTTTAGTACATTCGTTTGCCAAAAAAGGCAACAAAGAGAAAGCAACAACACCAAACAAAGAAAAAAGGAACAGCGAAAGACAGACACAAAACCCAAGCAAATCCACAAATGTGGACAGTTACTGGCAGGTCATAAAATGGAAAGACTCAAAACAGTTTCTGAAGTGTATACTCGAACTTAACAGATATGAAACTAAAAAGAACCTAATTTTACCGCTTGATCTTTGTTATGGGTTTGGCATCACATCGTGGTGCTGTGCAACATCTGTGACTATTCTCTTAATTCTTGCGTCAGCCCACAGAAATGTCTTGATCGACTGAACTTCCGCCTTTCCAGAGTTATCAAAAACTGAGCTTACACTACCAAGCAACAATCTTAATTTTCCCTTTGGAAGCATGGTTTGAAATAGACTGTCAGGGTTAGTTCTCTTGAATGGGAAGCTGCATTTACAGGTCTGGAAAAAAAAAAATCAACATACCCAGTAGGGATAATGAATCTTTCTTTTTAAACAGGTATTTAATAAAACCTACATTTGGGTGGCATGTAGTTCACTGGAATGCAACGCACTATCCCAGTGAACAGAATGAAATGGAACATAGCAAAACAGCAAAGCAAAATAAACCAGGTTTGTGTGGTCTTTAAGGTTTGAAAAAGTCTGAATTTAAGATACCCTTTTAAAAAGCTTACAAGTATGTAACTTGGTTTGTAAAAGTTTGTAAATGTGACGTTGTCTCCCGAAAACACAAAATGGCAGTTTTTTCAAGTGAATTCAGATTTCAGCATGGATTCAACGATGAAGCACTGGTGCTTTTTAGTTGTTTGGGGGTTCATAGAAAACTGGACCCTACCAATTGTAATCTCATGATTAACAAATTTTATTTCTTATCAATTAAAACAAGCCCATACTCTGAAATAATGATACAGTTATGCACAAGTGTTTCTTTTTTGGTGTGACTTATAAACAGCTTGCATTAAGAACTGAGTTTTGAAAAAACGTGGTCATACAAGTTTAGAAATTTTGTGCATGTTTGTGTTAGTACTGACTCAGTTAACATGGCACCACACATTACAACATCCCACAGTGCAGTAGCACACTCACCTCATCTGCCAGAAGAATTCCAAGCTTGCTCTGACGCCATTCAAAGCCCTTGCCGACTGTCACCAGCAAGATGGGCTTGCGCAGCGTCAGTCGGGCGTACTTGAACAGGTTGCAGCAGTCCTCATCACCAACGTAGGAGTTGGTCATGAAGGCCACAAAGAGGGGAGCGTCCATAAGAGAGCTTTGGCCATCTCATCCATGGAATAGCCGCTGGCGTTGGAGGCCACCCAGCTGCAATGGACCGCACAGCTATCTGTTATTTCAATTCGTTATCAATGGATATCAGTTGGTCTGTTCTGTTTCTTTACTCAGGTTGAGGAAATGTTCCCTAAGCTTGTGATGTGAACAAACTGTTTCTCACTGAAAAATATGACTGAAATCTTCATGAGACATTCTACTACTTCTCTCTGAAGAACACATGGCCCCCAACGTTCAAAGAAGAACACACCACTTACATCCATAAGATACTTCAAGACTGCTTCTCTCTAAAAATCTTGCACTTATCTTCATAAAATTATTCAAGACTGTGTGTCTTTCAAGAACATCGCACCTATCTTCATAAAATGATTCAAGTTACATCTCTCTCATGAACATTACACCAATCTTCATAAAATGATTCAAGCCTACCTTCATAACATGATTAAGCTGCTTCTCTCTTACGAACATTGCCCCAATCTTCATAAAATGATTTGAGACTGTGTGTCTCTCAATAACATGGCACCTACCTTCATAAAATGATTCAAGGCTATGACCAGCTCAAGAACAGGGTACTTATCTTCATAAAAATAAATCAAAACTGTGGCTCTCTCCTGGATGTAGCACCTATCTTCATCAAATAATTAAAATTGTTTCTCTCTGAAGAAAATGGCACATATCTTCATGAAATCATTCAAAATTGCTTCTCTCGAAAGTACATGACACTTTTCTTCACAAAATCATTAGAGATTACTTCTCTCTGAAGAATGCATTATCTTTTTTTTTTCCCGGAAGTCATTTAAGACTGCTCCTCTTTGAAGAATGTTATGGCACCTTTCTTCAGGACATTATTCAAGATTTCTCTACTATAAAGAATATGTCACCTTTTGTCATGAAATCATTTAAGACTGCAACTCTTTGAAGAATATGTCACCATTCTTGGGGAAATCATTCAAGAGTGCTACTCTTTGAAGAATACATCACCTTTCTTAGGAAATCATTCAACATTGCTTCTCTTTGAAGAATATGTCGCCTTTCTTCAGGAAATCATTCAAGATTGCTACTCTTTAAAGAATAAGGCACCGTTTTTTCAGGAAATCATTCAAGACTGGTACTCTTTGAAGAATATGGCAACTTTCTCTGTGGTATTGTACAGACCGTTTCTTTGAAATGAAGACTGTGCCATGCACTTCTGTCTTTACATATGGCCTTTCTGCTGCTGACAGCAGGGAACGTCCTCTCTTCTGCACTTCTGTTTTTACACATGGCCATTTTGCTGCAGGCAGCTATCTGGTGAGTGTTGTTTTGTGCAATTTTATGTGCATTGTTGTTACTGTCTGAAAAAAGATGTTTGTTGAACATTTCATTTATCTGTTTTGTATTGTGTATGAAGAAAGAGTTACTTTGCACTTTGTTTTGTGTGTTTATTTGTGTTTTTTGCCTTCTTTAGTACATTTTCCAGGGACAGCCCCTGATAAGTCCAAAAGCCTGCAGTCTTCGGTAGCCACTGCACACACCCACAGACAAAGACACACACACACACACACATATACACACAATCCTAGTCCACCTTCACTCTAAACAAGCACACAGATTCACCTTCTGTAGCCGAGCTGCTCCATGTCTGTCAACACTTTGGCAGGAGTGATTGCCCCTGGTTTATCTCCACTGTCATCTTTCTTGCAGAAGGACACAAAGATGTCTGCAGGGAACACACACACACACACACACACACACAGATTACAGATGAAAAGTCCAGGAATTGAGGTACATATCATGGCAGTCAAATCTCAGGAATGCTCATCATCACAGTGTCAGGTACAGAACAATGACAAGGGAAAACAAAAACAGCAAAGAAAAGTTCAAAGACGTTTTGAAAAGACACACACCAGATGTTGGTCAAGCATTCAGAAAATGAGAAAAGTAAAAGATCATCAGAGTTGAGAGCTAGTTCATCTTTTTTCCTGTACTGCGTAAAAAAAACATGTTTTTCCTTCTGCAAGTTTCCTTGGCTTGAGTTCTGCAGTTCACACAAAGGTGAGATCACTGCATATGTGACCATTTTTAATCTCACCATTAAGGTAGCCACAGTCAGATGACTGATAATGATGCCTAAACATCAGACTGGTGTTTCTCTGTTGTCTGTTTTTACCCCTCCCACTGGCACATTGTGGTGCAATCTTACATGAGGGATCAAATACGTATGAATGTGCTCACATCTAATCTTTTCAAAATCAATTATGCACACATTCACAAACAGGACCACGCTTTTAAGCATTTCATCCACAGTACTTGAAAAATGTTGGAAGACTGAACAGAAACTAAATCGGAAGGGACAATCTTCTCTACCCTGGCTGTCTCAAGTGAGGATTGAACCAAGGACACATGGATCAAGAGGACAAGGCTTCATCACCACCTTTGCTGAAATAAATGACAGGCGGGAGTGACAGCGAGGGGCTTGATCTTATAACCCAATGAGAAACACCAGAACCTGGCTGAGTTGGAAGAAGGTGAAACCATATTCAGCAGGCAGCTGAACTAGAAAACCACAGACAAACATTTTTTTTTTTTTTGCTGTGCCACCTCAGAGGCAGTGCACTCACACTGCTCATTCTGACCCCCCCCCCCCCCCCCCCCCCACAGCCACAGCCCGGTCAGTCCAGCATTAGCCCGGGCATTGGCAATCCACACGGAGCAGTCAATGTCAAGTCATCAAGAGGCAACCCACCAGAGGAGACACTGCACTGCTACTGAATCACTTCAGTGGTGTTCAGTGGCTCCTGTTCTGATTCAACATACGTAGGACACCACCTGCTAAGCCCCCTGCTGATGACAATAGCTGCTTAGTCATAGAACCGGTGTGAGCGAGCTCTCCCTCTGAAAGGCACCACCATGTCCATGCAACGACTGTCCCCATGGACTCGACGATACTGGTGACCCCGACGGAATCAAACCACGGCCACTGATGTGGACAGGATATTGAAAGTGAGGTCACCATGACAGCAGGGCGTGAAGGGCCACAGAATTTGAGACTTCTTTTTAGTGCTGATCGACCAAGGAGACAAACATGGAGGAGGAAGTTAGAGAGGGCTGTCCTCAAACAGCCCACCACCTCTTTCTGTTTGTAATTTAACTGCTGAGAAGCACCAGAATCAGCCACTATGTGCACACAACCAACCACCTCTTTCTGTTTGTAATTTTACTGCTGAGAAGCATCCAGTTCAGTCACTATCCTCACACAACCAATCACCTCTTTCTTTATTTACATCTTCTTCATGATGGCCAGTGATCACTGTCCACAGCTGGGTTATTCTAGTGACAGAGGATTGTTCACACACAATCATTTTTTCCCCACTACATGTTCATGTCTGTGGTTTGTTCTTGTCCTGCTGAAGAAGGCAGGTCTAGGCTCATTACTCTACTGTTTGTTGGTTCATCTGGAGGATCAATACTTCAACATTTATTTTCACTTGTTGACTTCTGCTTGCGGTCAATTGTTGTCTCTTGAATCCTGGTAACTTTCCTTTCATTTGTTTTGGGTCCTTCAACATGGCTTTTACTATGTTCTTTTATTTTGAATTATTTTGATTATTCATGACTTACTTTTGGTAATTTATTTCTCTATATTTCTTTCCTCCATTTGCCTCTTGTTTCTTACATTGGCTTCTTTGGGAGTCCACTGGATTGTGAAGCCCCCCTCCCCTCCCTTCTTCCGCCTGGTGTTGAAACACCACAAAAAATTACAGCTGGTGTTCCATGACAAGACGCCATGAGTGAACTGCACAGCCACTGAGGACTGTGACCACCAAGAGTTCACCATCTGGAGATGAAAGTCGACCCTGGTCAGGCATAAACAAACGGTTGTGTTACAGGCACAGAGCTAAAGGAATCACACTGCTGTCAATGACAGATTACATTTTCAGATTTCAACATCATCTTTTTTCGTCCCATCTCTCCCGTTCCTTCCTCCCTGCTTCCAACCCCCATGCCATTTAAGTCAATGTCACAGTGACTGAAGATCTGTTCACCTGCACTTGTTCGTTTTCCCCACCACATGTTTCTTTCTGTTGTCTGTTTGTTCCTGTCCTGCCTGAAGAAGTCCTAAAGGTTCTGGCTCATTACTTCAGTGTTTGTTGTGCTAATTTAGCGGTTCAGCCCTGCGACATTTGTTTTTATGTCCTAAGCTAACCAACCACTTCTTCCTTTCTGTATTCAATGCACTGAGAACTATCTTCCTACCTGCAGCCAAGTCTCGCTGGAGTTCTTTCAGACCTCGTACAGCCTGAACCAGGTGAAGGTCAAAGTCCATGGTTCCATCTGGTGGCATGCAGGCTGCGCAGCAAGACAAGATAAACACAAGTCAGATACAACATGGACACATCAAAATCTCTGGCATTCAAAACAAGACCTACACACTTTGTATGCAAGCAGACATGCAAATCCTGGAGACCGTATGGTGAGAGTTATAAACCTTGAAAACAACAAGTAAAGACTGTCACAAAATGATTCATAAATCACAGTAAAAGAAGAAACCATACTCCTTTAAGTTCTCAGAAAGGGAATCTGTATACAGCAACTCCAAGACCTTACAAAGCAAACAAAAAGTTTTTATACAGTTACTCCAAGAACTTACAAACAAATAGTTTATCATAGTAGTAATAAAATGCAAGTGCAACACAGATATAATAGTTAAACACAAAACCTCTCTGATAAATCTTGAATGTTTGTGATAGCATACCACCAAAAAGATATAGACAAACAAATCACAAGACAAAACATGATGTGTTTCGACCTTTTAGGTCTTCTTCAGACATGATACAACCTTGATTCAATGCCTATCTTGCGCCAAAGTGCTTGCTTGTTCATTTTCGTTGTCCTGAGTGTTTTGTAATCTTGCCTGAAGAAGACCTAAGAGGTCAAAACGCATCGTGTTCTGTCTTGTGATTCATTTGTCTACATATTTTTTTGCTGTACACTATCACTGACATTTAAAATTTTTTAGTTTTCTGCCTGTAGTCGCCTCACTTTGCAACTAGATTCATCCTCTCTGATAAGCCTGTGTGTCAACTGGCTTAAGTCAGTGTTTACAACAGAAAAACGGGAAAAAAAAAATCATAGTTCTTTTAATGGCAGAGCACAATATTCCAACTGCTATTTTTGAGGCTTAAAATTCTGAGCACAGAGTGAAGAGGGAGCGATATAGTCAGTGTCAATGCCATACACTCAAAGTAAAATCACAACAATAAATTACACCTGCTGAAGTAAAATTCAAAATGTTGTTTGTGGCAGTGATCGACATCACAGATGATATAAAGCTTAAGTTTACTGTCCTACTCCAATACACAAGATGATGCACAAGTCAGCTTCACCACACAATACCTTAATGATGAAGGTGAGACAAAAAGAACAGTGACACATATGTGACTCTTGAGTTAGACCTTTTGTAAACATGTCTTTTTTGCAGATTCTCATTTCAACTTTTCCCTGAAATCTGCAGACACGTGGAAAAGTATGAGCCTTGCCTTGCTCTTTCTTTTTTTTTTTTTTCCCAAACATAACATCACATTCATAATTTCCAAGCCATGTCCATCACATTGCTAGACAACATTCTATATACTAGCTATCGACCTCACCATTATAAGATGACTATAACACTTACACTTAATACTTGTGAGATAAAATAACAGTACATTCTCTTCCATAAAATGACTATAACACATTTAACACTTGCGAGATAAAACATCGGTACATTCTTTGGTGCTGTCTTGTCCTATACAAATCTAACACACACGGTTAGATGCAAAAGTCCTGTACAAAACAAGTAAGATGTGCAATGGAGATGGGGAATATTCAAACACCCACCTTGCAGACCCAGAAGAAGATGGAACAGAAATATTCAATGTCCCACCTTGCAGACCCAGAAGAAGATGGAACAGAAATATTCAATGTCCCACCTTGCAGACCCAGAAGAAGATGGAACAGAAATATTCATGTCCCACCATGCAGACCCAGAAGAAGATGGAACAGAAATATTCAATGTCCCACCTTGCAGACCCAGAAGAAGATGGAATAAAAGAATCAGTGACTCACCTTGCAGGTCCACGATGGAGATGGTGTGGAAATATTTCAGGCACTGCAAGAACGGGGCTTTCAACTCCGCTGCTCGTCGCACAATGGACGCAGCAAACATGTGAGGATCCTTCAAGTACTTCATGCACAAACAGAGACAAAAGAGATGTAAGCGTTCACATCTCTCCATCCGTCCTGTAGCCCCTCCACCCCTTCCCTTCACACCAAGTCTCTCCATCAGATCCTAAGAGATGATCTGAGTGCTGTCTTTTCAGATGAGCGCAAGTAAAAGAACCCTCATCCACAAGACAGACGACGACCCTGGCAAATTTCTGACAATTCCATCCAGGTTCCATTAAAAGTCACACTTTCTGTCTTCTTTGTTTAGATATGACTTCTAACCTGCACAAAAAACTAATGAAAGGTAGAGAGAAACTATTCAAGACATGGCCATAAATTGTGTGACCTTCATTTCTCTGGACATACATGGGAACAACGTTAGACACTTCCAACATACCATTCACCAGTTTGTTCAAAAGAACAGGGGAACAAATCTGAATGCTTAATGAGATCATGTAATCTCCGTTTGCTGCGATATACAAGCAAGGAACTTCAGACACATGCAATGAAATGTTGACCTTTGTTCAGAAGTAAAAGGGGGATAACCAATGCTTCAGCAGCATCACATGACATTACTTTACACAGTAGTTCTAGGTAACATCTCTGATCATTTAAAAAAAATCATATTACCCTAGATTTTTCCAACCTGTGGTCAACTCCACTCTTCAATGAAGTCATGTGATCATAGTTTGTTCAGTAGTACAAGAGAATAACTCCAGTGGCCTTAGTAAGTTTACATGTGCAAAGCAGCAACACTAGACACTTCTGTGAAATGATGTGACCTCCTTTTGTTTAGGACTTTAACAGGATAACTCTAGACACCTCTGTGAAATAATGTGACCTCCTTTTGTTTATTACTTTAACAGGATGACTTTAGACACTTATGTGAAATTATGTGACCTCCTTTTGTTTAGGACTTTAGCAGGATAATTCTAGACACTTCTGTGAAATTATGTGATCTCTGTTCGTTTTAGGACTTTAGCAGGATAACTCTAGACACTTCTGTGAAATGATGTGACCTCCTTTTGTTTAGGACTTTAACAGGATAACTCTAGACACCTCTGTGAAATGATGTGACCTCCTTTTGTTTATTACTTTAACAGGATGACTTTAGACACTTATGTGAAATTATGTGACCTCCTTTTGTTTAGGACTTTAGCAGGATAACTCTAGACACTTCTGTGAAATTATGTGACGTCCCTTTGTTTAGGATTTTAACAGGATAACTCTAGACCATTCTGTGAAATGATGTGGCCTCCTTTTGTTTAGGACTTTAACAGGATAACTCTAGACAGTTCTGTGAAATGATGTGACCTCCTTTTGTTTAGGACTTAACGGGATAACTCTAGACACTTCTGTGAAATGATGTGACCTCCTTTTGTTTAGGACTTTAACAGGATAACTCTAGACACTTCTGTGAAATGATGTGACCTCCTTTTGTTTAGGACTTTAACAGGATAACTCTAGATACTTCTGTGAAATGATGTGACCTCCTTTTGTTTCAAACTTTAAAGGAGATAACTCTAGATGCTTCAAAGAAATCACGTGATCTTTGTTTTGAAAAACAAAGGGACATGTAACTCCACACATCTCATACAGTCTTGTAAGCTTTGACGAGAAATCTGGAGGAATCACCTCCAGATGCTTCAAAGGTGTCGTGCATTTGTTCTGAACAGCAAGGGAATAACTCGAGGCATTTCAGTGACGTCACAAGACAAGCCCTTGAATGGAACCCTCAGGGCAAGAGAAAAGTGGGAAGACCAAGGCAGACATGGTGAAGGAGTACCCACACAGAAGTGAAAGCCGCCGGAATGACGTGGGCCGAGCTGAAGAGGATTTCCCGAAATTGTGTCCGCTGGAAGAGTGTGGTTGTGGCCCTATGTTCCCCAGGGAATTCAGAGGACTAAGTCAAGTAAGTCATATGACCTTAATCTGCTCAGAGACTGAAAGCAATAACTCCAGATAATCCAATAACGTCATGTGGATTCCTCATGTGAATAACTCTAGACACTTCACTGACATGTCATCTTAGAATGTTCGCATGTTCAAAGAAACCAGGCCAAACAGTCTTGACACTTCAGTTTGTTGAGAAGCAAGAAGGAACAACTCCAGTGACTTCAGTGACGTCATTTGACCTAAAACTGGGCGGAACTACGAGGGCAAGCACTAACGTTATTGGTCTGTGTTAGTGCTGACCACTTCACACCTAAAACTTTTGTTCAGACTTTCCTGTTTTTATCAGGTAGCTGAGTTCATTTTAACCACACTGACTGCAGCAGCTCTCTGAACTGCAGCAACAGCTGCTGATGGCACTGCCATGGCAACAGCGTGCATGTTTCTCATCACTTGGGACTCCATGACTGTGACTCAAAACACAACAAATTTTCTGAAGGAAAACCAATCTTACAGGAGTCCTCAACACTTAACAAAAAAAAAAAGAAAAAGAAACAGAAAGCTCTCTCTCCTTAATTCTTGTCGACTGCTTCATTTTCATTAAAAGAAGACATAAATAACTACGTAACTTACAAATGTGAGTTCTGTTTGTGGTGTGTGTGTGTGTGTGTGTGTGTGTGTGTGTGTGTGTGTGTGTGTGTGTAAGACAGACAGAGAGAGAGAGAGAGAGAGAGAGAGAGAGAGAGAGAGAGTGTGAGTGGGTGTATGTGTGTGTGACAGTGTGTGTGTGTGACTTGCATATCATCTGCACTCAAAAACATGACTAAACATACATAGAAACGCACATACATATTTGACACATATACATATACCGATATGATGTGGGTCATACACACACAGAGAAATAAACACACATGTACAAGCCCATGCATGTGAAAGTGCACATGTGTGCACACACACACACACAAAACGAAACTAATTCTTGAAGAGAGTGTAAACATCCCACTGACAGCAGACTTCCTACTATCACATTTTAGACTAACAACGATACAATCTCAACATTTTCAACATAAACACATCCATCTAATATCATTTAAGGGTGAACAGGTGTAAAACTAAAGAATGAAAACACACACACACACACACATGCATACACAAAGTTGACAAAAATTAAGAAAACAAAACATGAAAAATGAATTTTTTGACTGAAAAGCCAACAAACAAAATTACCACATTTACACACACAAAGTGAATGAGACAGACAAAAAGAGATGTAACCACCAATTCAGATCACTCACTCACACACACACACACACACACACACACACACACACACACACACACACACACACAAAACACACACACAGAGAAGACCAACACAAATCACACTGAAGGAGACCACCAACACACCAGCCTCAGACACTCAGGACAAGGGATGAGGTAGTCGTAGGTGACTCCCTGGAAAGACTCCAGAATCAGCCCCTCAAACACTTCATGCACCAGGAACAAGATGTTCTCTGGACGCGGGCCCTGGGCTCGAACCACCAACTCTGAGCCCCTGTCAATGACCATGACTGACAGTTAAACATGCACCGAGTCCTAGATTTGTTTTGGCAAACATGGAATTCTGGGATCCCTCAGCTTCTGACGCTCTCTCTTCAAAAAAGTCTTATTTCTGCCATGTCCTTGTCCTCTTAAAGATTAAAGTAACTTCAGCTAGAAAACATCATCAGTGTTCTCAAAATGCAAACTAAACACACTTGGGCATAGATTTCCATCAATCTGACCTTAACATTTGATGGAAAGAAGGCTTCTTCAAAGTAAGGTTGTGCAATAGGTTTGGATCATTTACACTCAAGCTCCAATCTTCTCATTTTTAACTGCAGTGAAAAGTCATGTCTTTTCAACAACAAAGTCGAGGGATGAGTTTTGAGGAGAAATGTTGAACCTCTTATACAACTCCTAATATAAAAAGAAGATAGAATTATTGAAAGCCTTATCATCCGTTCTTTAATGGACGCTGACCTCCATACTAAGGGAAGTAAGTGCAGTTACCACAATGACTGACATTTTAGGCTAACAGCGGTACAATCTCAACATTTTCCACATAAAATGCTTCTCCCTTTGAAGATTATGTGATGACTTATGACTGGTATGGCTTCTCCCTTTGAAGATTATGTGATGCCTTATGACTGGTATGGCTTCTCCCTTTGAAGATTATGTGATGACTTATGACTGGTCAAGAAGTCCATTATGGCGCAGCATTTACTCACTGGTGACTGATGAGTGATGGTGAAAGTATCATTCACCGATAACTGATGGTGCAAATATCACTCGCAGTTGGCTGATGGAATGAGGATTACTTATTGATGACTGATGGTGCAAATATCACTCACAGTTGACTGATGGAATGAGGATTACTTATTGATGACTGATGGTGCAAATATTACAGTTGACTAACGGAATGAGGATGACTTACTGATGACTGATGGTGTGGACACCACCACTACATCACTGAAAAACAATTACTCACTGTTGATTTATGGAGTAGGTATTACTCACTGATGAACTAATGGTTGCAAGTGTCATTCAATGTTAACTGCCTGATCAATTATTTACTTACTGTTGAATTATGGAGAGCAAGTATCATTCAATGATGATTATAATAGAAATGTTACTGATTTAAGACTAACAGTGCAAGCATTAGTCACCAATTTCAACTGATACAAGTGTCACTTATGATGATAAATGCTACGAGTTTACTCACTGACGATAACTGGAACAAGAAAAATTCATCGGTGACAAATGGCACAGGAGGAAGCACTGCTTACTGTTAAGTGATGATGTAAGTATCACTTGCTAATGACTAATGTTACAAGGTTTACACACTGATCACTGATGGTGCCAATGTTACCAACTGATGACTAATACAGCAAGCATTACTCACAGGTAACTGAGGATTCTAGTATCACTCACTTATGATGAATGTGCTACCAACTGTCAACTTTGGTGGAAATATCACTAACAGAGAATTTTTCAGGTAAGCATCATCTACTGATGCCTAATGGAGCAACTACCATTCAGTGGTGAGTTCTGTGCAGGTGTCACTCAATGACGACAAACAATGCATGTATTGCTTGCTGACAAATTGTGGAACAGGTGTCACCAGTCATTCATAACTAACTAGATACATATTTATCATTCACTGATACCTGATGGCACAAGTCGAACTCACAGATGAACTGCGGTGCTGGTAACACCACTTGCTGATGACTGGTGATGTACATATCATTGACTAATGACTAATGGTGCAAGTATTAGTCACTGATGAACTGCGGTGCTGGTATCACCACTTGCTGATGATTGGTGATGTACATATTATTGACTAATGAGGCAAGTATTAGTCACTGTGTGGTGCAGGGGCCACCACTTTTGATGACAACGGTATGAAGTCACACACTGACAAGTCATGGCAGGAAGAAGTCTTGTTCCAACCTGTGATGGTAATGCCATCTGCTGACAACTTGACTTACTCTGCATGACTTATGACATGGGAAGAGGTATAATGGACTTAAGGGAGGTGAGAGGGGTGAGGAAAGTGGGTGATGGTGGTGGGGGGAGAGAGGCGGGGGGGAGAGGGGATAGGAATGAATGTAGATGAGGGGGGGGAGTCACAAAAGACAAAGAAACCCCCCTAGCAGGAATATGCAGCATGGTATGCGTGGGTTAAAGGGTTTTTCGACATTCAAAGTAAAATGTTTTCACTATTTTTCTACCCTTTCTCCTCTGACAAATATCCTCGCTTACCGAGTTTAGTTAGGTTCTGCATCAATTAAATGACACATTATGGAATTGAGGTAGGTTCAGCATCAATTAAATGACACAAACATCTCAATGGTCACATCTAGACACCCCCTGAGTTACCTTGTCTGTCTGACAAGACACAGGTGACCATTTTTACGCAGGTAGGAGCCTCGTTTCCAAACCAGTGAACTGTCACTGAATTCATGGAGGCGCACCTGAAACGTACACACACACACAAACACAAACACACACACACGCGCACACACACACACACAAACACACACACACACACAACACACACACACAATACACGCGCGCGCGCACACACACACACACACACACACATGCAAATTTCTATTATCAAGAAAACACTGTATGGGAATGGGGTCATGGGGTGCATGAAAATGGCACATTCAGCATCATTTCATGTAAGAAATGAATATACATCTAATCAACATAATTTCAAAAAAGACTGCTGGAAAAAGGTGCGCATACAAAGGAGAAGAGATATGGTAATATTATTGTAACCATGACATTGTGATCATGATAATGTGCAACATTGATCATCACACACACACACAC
Source organism: Conus betulinus (assembly GCA_016801955.1). NCBI lineage: Eukaryota > Metazoa > Mollusca > Gastropoda > Neogastropoda > Conidae > Conus > Conus betulinus. Next base: position 172,787 of record JADBJO010004313.1, on the reverse strand, counting down.
AGACACAGACACACACAGACACATGCACACAAATGCGTACCATAATAAACTTTCTTTGGCAGGTCAAGGTCAAGCCTACCCAGTTTATGTTTTACTTTGTCCAGGAGATAACACTAGAGAACATCAGAGTAAATGAGGAGGCAAATGTGGACGCTTATGTGGCAGAAGTACATGTTTTATACAAATGTTACAAAACTTCATGGTAAAATACCTCTGTGTGTGTGTGTGTGTGTGTGTGTGTGTGTGTGTGCGTGTGTGAGTGAGTGTGTGTATGCATGTGTGTGTGAGCATGCACGCATGTGTCTGTGTGTGTATTTCTATGAGCATGCTTGTGTGTGTGTGTGTGTGTGTGTGTGTGTGTGTGTGTATGCATGAATGGGTGGGTGTCTGTTTGGATATGCAGATATGTCTTTGTGCATATACACAAGACTGCATGTGATTGTGTAAGTCAGTATGTATATATTCATGCTTGCAGCCATACCTAACAGTTGATCTCTTCTCCAATTTGCATACAACTGCATGATCTCCAATTTGCATAGACTTTCCTATCATGCCTCATTTGCATACCACTTCAAAGCCAGACAGAACCTCTTGATATACCAATAAAAGAAAGAACTTGACTTACCTGTCCCCGGTTGAAGAGTCCTGCAGGGAGATAATCAAATTTGTAGGTCATTTTGGTCTCCAGCAGCCCGCTGCCCTTCTCAACCTCAGGCCACTCGAACTGCCACAGAGACATGACCGCCCCACTGTTTGGTTGATTGTGTTTCTTCTGTTTCTGTTTTTCTTCTGTTTCTGTTCTTTTTCACTTTAATGAAACAAAGATGTTGTAGCCTCCCACCGTTTCATTTGTTGTTGTTGTTGTTTTTTTCTGTTCTTTTTCACCTTTAATGAAGCAAAGATGTTGTAGTGCCCCACTGTTATATTTTTTTAATGTTTCTTTTCTTTTCAGTTTGATGATGCAAACACATCATAACACCAGGGAGCAATACAGAACAGTCCAGTTAACAGGACTTTCACCAATATCTTAAGCTGCCTTTGGCAGGTAAATTTCACGTTCCTGATCAAACACTTTTTTCCCTATCATAAATTACCTGGTTCATGAAAGTCTTTTCACACAATTTTTTTTTATGACGAGTGAATTCACTCATCCCAAGCAAACCACACTTTGAATCACTGACAAACACACAGACAGAGGACTGCCATTTTCACCTTATCGTAAACAGAACGTAACTTTCCATACATCCATACGCCATGATGGGAGAGAATGATTTTCACTCTGAATTAGTTCCTTTCAAAATGGCTGCCATGCTGTGTTCTGTCTTAGGCAGCTAGCTTAAAGTATGTAGAGACAACTTAACCAAGAGATCTGGCTGTGAACTCCTTAAAGAGGCCAACAACAAAATCACAACAGAACAAAAACGACATCTTCATCAATTTTGACAGGAGTCAGCAGTGATATGACACTGCATGCAGACAGCATCTGATCTACTCTACAATAACTGTTGCAGGCAGAAGGGAAGGCAAGCATCTTGAGCTGGGCTTTACAGTCACCAGTGTAGACTCTTTATTACAGTCACTGGTGTCAAACTCTTTATTACAGTCACCAGTGTAGACTCTTTATTACAGTCACCAGTGTAGACTCTTTACTACAGTCACCAGTATAGACTCTTTACTACAGTCACCAGTGTAGACTCTTTATTACAGTCACCAGTGTAGACTCTTTATTACAGTCACCAGTGTAGACTCTTTATTACAGTCACCGGTGTCGACTCTTTGTTACAGTCACCGGTGTCAACTCTTTATTACAGTCACCAGTGTAGACTCTTTATTACAGTCACCAGTGTAGACTCTTTACTACAGTCACCAGTCTAGACTCTTTACTACAGTCACCAGTGTAGGCTCTTTGTTACAGTCACCAGTGTAGATTCTTTACTACAGTCACCAGTGTAAGCTCTTTGTTACAGTCACCAGTGTAGACTCTTTACTACAGTCACCAGTATAGACTCTTTATTACAGTCACCAGTGTAGACTCTTTATTACAGTCACCGGTGTCGACTCTTTGTTACAGTCACCGGTGTCAACTTTTTACAGTCACCACCCGTGTAGACTGTAGACTCTTTATTACAGTCACCAGTGTAGACTCTTTATTACAGCCACCAGTGTAGACTCTTTATTTAGTCAGATATTTGCTGTGAAGGGCAGTAAACACATGCCTCCCCAGCATTCTTGCATCTACACACATCAGTAGTTCAGACACTGAAACAGTTCTTGAGATCTGATTTGTTTAACATGAGTGCGGTTAGTACAGGCATATTTCTCTTACCTCCCTGAAACTCAGGTTAAATAGAGTCATTGTATTACTTCAGGGGAGTGGAGGGGGGAAGGGAGGGGAAGACGTGGGGAGAGAGAGAGGGAGGGAGACAGAGACAGAGAGAGAGAGTGAGAGAGAGGGAGAGAGAGAGGAGAGAGAGAGGGATAGTGAGAGAGAGAGTGAAAGAAACAGCCTCTCTGATGGGTCAGTCTCACTGAACGAGTCACCCAGACAACGCCACTCACCTCCGGCTCCTTCTCTGTCAGCAGGCACGGCACCAGGTTCACCTTCTCATCCTTCAGGGGGAAGGTCAAATCGTACTCCTCCGTCAGTCGCAGAAGCCATGGATGGAGGGACTCTGGGTAATCTTTCCACACCAACCCAATGTCTTTGTGATGCAGCCGGCCATCCTGTCAGCAGGAGACATGAGGGTGGAGTTTAAGAGCGCACATCGCATTCCCTTAGCAAAAATTCTGCTCTGGCAAAACATTTGTTTTTCACTGATCATAGGTCAAAAAAAAAGTCACAGTCCTGTAGCCTCATGGCCTAGGTCCTGTGATGTGTTAGAGGTTCCCCTTGTCTGGGGCATGGTACGATGCAAGGCAGCACCCATCACGTTTTAAAGGGTTGTGTAAATGAGGTTCTTCTTTCTCTTTTCAGTAATGACTAGCGAGTTGACTTCAACCTGGTGACAGCCCTGGTGTGGCCCCTTGTGGTCAGCTGGGCTACAAGCAACATTACCTTACCCTATCCTGTCCTCCTGCTGCCTTCACCTTCCCTGATTTGGGTCAGGTACCCAGTCACTGATGGGTGGACAGACAGGGTTTTCAAGCCTTCCAAAGGTGACCCCTCAGTGCTCTGAACTAATGACCGTCAGCTCCACAGGCATGCATGCCTACAATCTGATTGCCGGCCTTTCTCTGCCTACACATCTGTTTTATGACCATCAGTTCCACAGGCACGCATGCCCACATCTGATTGCCGGCCTTTCTCTGCTTACACATCTGTTTTATGACCATCAGTTCACAGGCACGCATGCCCACAATCTGATTGCCGGCCTTTCTCTACTTACACATTTGTTTTTCACTAAACCACCATCTTCAGACAATGAGTAACTGGTATTCGTCCATTCCAGTGAAAGGGGTATGTCTCTGTGGAACTGTCACTTTGTATTTTCTTCTAGGTCTACAGTCTTATCTTTACAATGAGGGGCTGACGGTCCAATAAAATTCCTAGATTTAGTAGCATTCTCTAATTCATTTCTAAATGAAATGTCACACCTTCTCCTTCTACAGTTACATCACCGTCATTTCTCAACACACAAACATGCGCATGCAAGCACATACACAAACACACACTCAAATCTGCATATCCGTGGATGGTTGATTTCAGACAACTGATTTAAGATTACTATTGCACACACAACTGCATACCTTGGATGATTTCGCTTGGACAGCTCCAAGTAAGGAAATGCAATACTGAAGTTCAAAAAGCATCAGTCAGAACAAACACTACCTTCATTTATCATGTTTTGCACCCCTCCTACCCCATTGAACACATAAATCATAAACACAAACCATGTATGCAGAAACTGTAAAACAACAAACATACAAACATTAAGCCACTCAACACCGGCTGCAAAATCAACTCACAAACAATAGAATACCCAAGATTTTCTACAGCAGGGGCTGAAAAACAGAAAACAGGCTGACATACTTTGATGGCAGAATCCTTGACGGAGACGACGCAGGCCATGACGTCGACGATCCACTGGGGGTTGATGACCACCTGGTCCTTGAGGAAGTCATTGGTAAAGTGCTGCAGGGAACCCAGCTCGTGCAGAAACTGAACAGCTTGCACCACCTGCACACACACACACACACACACACACACACACACACACATACACACACACACACACACACACATACGTACTCACACACACACACATACCAAACATACCAAGAATACTGAAGGCCCACAGCACAGAAAAATAAACAATTCCTACTCACATACGCCCCGACCCAAAACAAAGCCTTGCAACAAACAAAATACACACCTCATGCCAGTTCCCCCAAACCAACTGACTAACAAACAAAACACCAAAGAGGGGATTTAGAGTGGGTGGCAGGGGTTAACTGGGGAGTGGTGGAGTAGGGGCTGAAAGCGGGAGGGGATGGGTGGAGGGGGGAGGGGGCGTCAGAAGGAGGATGGTTTAGAAGGGGAAAAGTGGAGGGGGTAAGGTAGGGTAATGATGCTTATAGCCCAGCCAACTGCAAAGCGCCGTATCAGGGCTGTCACTGTGTTGATGTCAACGCACAAGTCATTCATTCACACATCTCTTTAATATACATCCTTCTTTCTTTCTTTCTTTTTTTTTTTTTTTTTAATCATTTCCAAAAAGGGGGAAGGGGAGAGCCAAGCATGGCAACAGGAGAGGGATGGAGGGAGAGAGAGAGAAAGATGGGGAAGAGAGGGTCGGGAGGAGATGTGGACTGTGGGGGATGGTGAGGGAAGGCAAGTGGGGAGGGGGAGCAGTGGGGCTGAAGGTGGGCGACAGTGGGGTAGCATGGGGTGGGAGAGGGAGATGGGGCAATGGGATCAAAGAGAAGGAGAGAGAGGGAAGGAGGATGGAAGAACAGGAAGAAGGCATTGGGGAGAGGAATGGGGGGTAGGAGGAATAATCCTAAATGAATAATCCTAAACTGAATGACCATATATCCATACAAAATCAGTCCAGGAGAAAATTATCTACAGGAAAACCTGATGGACTGGCACCACTGCACAAACATCCTTCCCACCTGAACAACCACTATCACTTTCTGCTTGGTCACCTGATCTTACAAATACAGTGAATGTAGCCACATTGCTACACCCCCATTGTTAAATTCCCCCCTCACACACACACAAATATGTAAATTCAGACTTCTGGCAGCAACACAACATTTGTCAACGATACCTCAGATGCCTCAAAGACGCCTGACTGGTTGGCTATTTGCTCCAGCTCTGTGTAGGGAATGACGCTACGGTCTGTAATCCTGCACACACAACATGATAATGACATCAATAACAATACTGAAATAAAAGTCATAAAAAAGTAGCAGCAACAAAAAAAAGAAAAAAAACAAGAAAAGAAAAACAAAAAATCGCAAAAAAAAAAAGTAAAAAAAAAAAAAAAAAGTAAAACAGCTAAAAACTGAAGGTATAGCATGGTACGTTCATGCAGCCTTTGGAACAATATGAGCTGAAGACAGAACAAATCACAAGCATGGAGGAAAACCATGTACACTGAATGCTGGTGTGTACAGAGGCTGGAATGCATACGTGCACATACATGCTACCCAGGACGCAGACACACATACACACACAACACAGACACACACACACACACAGAGACATTCAAACACAGGCAACTGCATGCAGGCACACACACACACATACACATGCACATATATAATCAAAGATGGATGTCAGCTGAAACAGTGAATGCAAGTTTTTAAATGACTGGAAGCAGGGCGTGACCCAAAACAAATTTAAGCGAGGTGGGGTTCCTCTTCTTGCCAAGGACAGTATACAGCTCAGACTGAACTTATATTTATTTTACACATTTATTGGTGCCCTTAAAATGGGACAGCAAAATTTCATGTTGACTTCCTCCCTCCCTCTCACCACCCCCTTCCATTATGTATGGTATTGACCAATATGATTGCCTCCCTTTAGTCATTTCAAATACACACACCATTTTTTCACACACACACACACACACACACTTGCACACACAGACACAGACACAGACACACCCACACCCACATATCCCCATTTGCACACACAGACACACACACACAGACACACACATACACATATTTCACACACACACACGCACACCTAGACACGTACACACGTGCATGCAGACAAAAGAGAAAATAGAAAAGAAAACTGTGTGTGTGTGTGTGTGTGTGTGTGTGTTGTGTGTGTGTGTGTGTGTGTGTGTGTGTGTGTGTGTGTGTGTGTGTGTGTGTGTGTGTGTGTGTGTGTGTGTGTGTGTGTGTGTGTGTGTGTGTGTGTGTGTGTGTGTGTGTGTGTGTGTGTGTGTGTGTGTGTGTGTGTGTGTGTGTGTGTATGTATGTGTGTGTGTGTGTGTGTGTGTGTGTGTGTGTGTGTGTGTGTGTGTGTGTGTGTGTGTGTGTGTGTGTGTGTGTGTGTGTGTGTCTGTGTGTGTGTTGTGTGTATGTATGTGTGTGTGTGTGTGTGTGTGTGTGTGTGTGTGTGTGTGTGTGTGTGTGTGTGCCAAGGCTCACAGTTTCAGGTTGTCTTCAAACCCCAGCCAGACGCCCGGAATCTTCTCCCCCATGTACTGCTGCTGCAGGGTCACCTCGATCATGTCCTCACGCAGCTCTCTGATGCCCTGTCACAGCCACACCACCCAGCTCCACCTCATCATCAGCGTCCACAACACACACACACACATCACCCTGAAAGGTCATACTCATTTTCCTTTTTTCATACTTCATCAACAGTGTCACCTGTGAGTTGATTTTAACGTGGTGACAGCCCTGATATGGTCCTTTGCGGTCGGCTGGGCTATAAGCAACATAACCTTACCTTACCACAGAACACACCATGACCAAGGTCGTTCTCTTTTTTTTTTTTTCATGAAATTTGATCAGATTGTTTTATTCTCTATACAGTGAGTGATCTGTTTTATTCTCTATACAGTAAAATAACACTGATACTGTTAGAGGAACATGTCAGGAGGAATATACATGCAAATTTGATCACACTGTCTTATTCTCCATATAGTAAAGATACTCAAACACTGGTAGAGGAATGTGCCAGCTGAATATATGATGCAATCAGCCACACAATCAATCAACCAGCATTCACTGCACTGAAGCATCACATAAGGAGCAGGGAGCAGCACAAGGAGAGAGAGAGGAAGAAGCTCCAACATGTACCTCTATTCTTCTAGCATTCATGAAATGCCTATTGTGATAATCACACATGACACACACATTGTCACCACCACTGCCACATGCATTATCATTATCATTATATTGGGTATTTATATAGCGCCTATCCTCGGTCGCAGACCAAGCTCTAAGCGCTTTACAATAAACACACTACCTCACTCACTCACTCAACGGGCTGCCTACCCAGGTAGAGCCGGCCGAAGAGCAGCCTACTGGCGTTCATTCAGTCATTTCCCGTACCATTCAAATATCAATCACTCATTTTCATTTATCTCATTTATTCCTCCAGTTTCTCACATTGGATGCACATTGTCCTCCATTTCCACGGTACACGATGGCACATGATAACAGTAAGTGACAATTTTTGTGGGCTTGGTAAGAAATACCAGGCGGCTATCTTCAATTCAATGCATAGGGAGTGACAGAGTGGGAGGGGGATGGTGGTAAAAGAAAGGAGGGGGGGGGGGGGGGGGGTGGTGGCTAATGGAATTTACAGGACCACAGGTCTACTCTCCAGACCAAATTTTACAAATCCGTCATATTCAGATGGAACTGTACTGATAAACTGCAAGTGTGTTAGAGTTTTATGGGAAGACCTGAAGTCTACATGTTCACTGGTACAGTTTCACAATTCAGTGGAAACATTTAATGTTCAGAGAGAGGGCTCATGGAGTCAGAGGGAAAGTCTGAATGTTCAGTGAGGGAGTCTGGATTTTCAGTTGGACGGTTCAACTTTTCAGTGGATAACTCTCAATGTTCAGCTTTAGTGTCGAAATATGCAGTGGACTGATTTCAACGTTCAGCTGAAGAGTTGAAACGATCTGCCTGTGGGCTGAATGTTCAGGGTAACAGTCTGAAAGTCCAGTGGAAGGTCTGTAGGTTTGAATACTCAATGGATTCTCTGAACAGTAATTGGCAAAGTCTAAAACTTCAGAGAAACAGTTGAAATGTTCAGTTGAAGACTTAACTGAACAAGCACCAAAGTGAAAAGGTCTCTGACCGTGCTGCTTGACAAAGACAAACGAACAGGACATCCATCTTTCTACATGACCTTTTGCTGGGCTGACCATCTGCTGACAAAGACACAAACGAACAGGACATCCATCTTTCTACATGACCTTTTGCTGGGCTGACCATCTGCTTGACAAAGACAAACGAACAGGACATCCATGTTTCTACATGACCTTTTGCTGGGCTGACCGTCTGCTTGACAAAGACAAACGAACAGGACATCCATCTTTCTACATGACCTTTTGCTGGGCTGACCGTCTGCTTGACAAAGACAAACGAACAGGACATCCATGTTTCTACATGACCTTTTGCTGGGCTGACCGTCTGCTTGACAAAGACAAACGAACAGGACATCCATGTTTCTACATGACCTTTTGCTGGGCTGACCGTCTGCTTGACAAAGACAAACGAACAGGACATCCATGTTTCTACATGACCTTTTGCTGGGCTGACCGTCTGCTTGACAAAGACAAACGAACAGGACATCCATGTTTCTACATGACCTTTTGCTGGGCTGACCGTCTGCTTGACAAAGACAAACGAACAGGACATCCATGTTTCTACATGACCTTTTGCTGGGCTGACCCTCTGCTTGACAAAGACAAACGAACAGGACATCCATGTTTCTACATGACCTTTTGCTGGGCTGACCGTCTGCTTGACAAAGACAAACGAACAGGACATCCATGTTTCTACATGACCTTTTGCTGGGCTGACCGTCTGCTTGACAAAGACAAACGAACAGGACATCCATGTTTCTACATGACCTTTTGCTGGGCTGACCCTCTGCTTGACAAAGACAAACGAACAGGACATCCATGTTTCTACATGACCTTTTGCTGGGCTGACCCTCTGCTTGACAAAGACAAACGAACAGGACATCCATGTTTCTACATGACTTTTTGCTGGGCTGACCGTCTGCTTGACAAAGACAAACGAACAGGAAATCCATCTTTCTACATGACTTTTTGCTGGGCTGACAGGAGAAGTAGAAATTGCTGCGTCGTCTTCTTACCTGACCGGAGAAGGAGGAGACAAAAGTGGAAGTCGGCAATCTGGTTGTATCGCTGCTTCATCTCCCTGATGGGCAGCTCCACCTTGGACACCTGCAGTGCACACAACGTGTCATGGATGACTGAACCCTTCACTGGATGTGCAGTCGCTATGGTGTTATAAGGTTAAAAAAAAGGTTAGTTACAGTCCCATGAATTAATGCTTGTATGTGCTGTGAACTGCTGAGTCCCACGTATCTAAGGCAAGGCATTATGAAATGCAGAATCCATCCCTCTCCTTCCCCTGCCTTCACCTTTACCTGAACTGAATCAAGAATGTGCGTACTGCTGAGTAGGCAGACAGGGTTTTCAAACCATCATGGGCTACAAAAACACAATACGTGACTTTACTAATTTCTAAAAGTGGTCCAAGTGAATGTGTTTGTTCACAGCATTACTATCAACTTTCAGACAATCAAATCATCAGTGACTTACCAAAACAGAAAATGTGTAATTAAATTTTCCCCCCCTATAGACTGCCCCCTTTATAAGATGATATAATAACTCATTCTGTCAGATATACATTTCACGAAAATCGAGATCTTTAAAAACAAGCTTTCTTACCTTTTATTTTCTTTTTTTACAAAATGACTCAGAAAAGAATCCCAAATGGCCTTTGTTTCAGTTTGTGAAATATCACCATTTTTGACTTCATAAACATGACATAATTGATTTTTCCCCCTTCTCCCCGCTCTATCTCCCCTCTCCATCTCCATGCTCCCCTCTTCCATACCCCTCCTCTCCTCTCCCCCCTCCTTCTTGCCCATCCCCTCTGAGAATGAAGACAGGAACTTCTATGTGAGCATGAACAGAGATGCTCTCTAGAAGAAACTGAAATGGACTATACCTGTCTGATCCACATGCGTGCCAACCACAAAAACAGGAGCTATGGGAGCATGAACAGAGATTCTCTCTGGAAGAAAATGAAATGGATGATACACAGCTGATCCACGTGTATGCTGACCACATAAACCGAAGCTTTGTGAGCATGAACAGAGGTGCTCTCTAGACGAAACTGAAAAGGACTATAGCTACCTGATCACACGTGTACCGACCATGAAGACAGGAGCTTTATTGTGAGCATGAAGAGAGATTCTCTCTGGAAGAAACTGAAATGGACTATACCTACCTGATCCACGTGTGTGCCGACCACGAAGATGGGTGCTTTGTGAGCATGAAACGAGATTCTCTCTGGAAGAAACTGAAATGGACTATACCTACCTGATCCACGTGTGTGCCGACCACGAAGATGGGTGCTTTAGGAGCGTGCACAGAGATGGAGCTGAGCCAGAAGTCCAAGCCAGCATGCTCGTGGCCAAGACGGATGTTCCACAACAACAAGTACACCGCTCGGTCCGACAGGAAAAACTGCAACACAACCACAGACAGTGACTGGAAAACAACAGCTATAACAACTGAAACAGTTAACATGGAAAACTGAGCAAGACTGATAGCCTGATAATGTGGATTCAAGATCTTTGGATGACCAGCGATCTTTAAAAGAAGTCCTTAGCCTGAAAGCACAGGCGCAAGGGAGAGGTGGGGGGCAGGGAGGGAGTGTCATATACTTTGGGACCGTTTCTTCACATTTTCCCATTATAGAAGGCTGAATGCATTTTGCATCACAACGATTCCAATACTTCAAACAATTATTGAGGTGCTTAAGGCACCTGTGTGTGCGTGTGTGTGTGTGTGTGTGTGTGTGTGTGTGTGTGTGTGAGACACAGAGAGAGAGAGAGAGAGAGACAGAGAGTGAGAGAGAGAGGTGATGGCTTTTAATATGGATCTTGCATGGAATTCTTTTATAATCACAATGTTTGGATGGAGAGAGACACAGAGGGTAAGAGGGAGAGTGAACAAACACCTCTGGAGGAATAAATGACAGTGTGCTGTTACATGCATTTATAAACAGAAGACATCTGTGTAACAATTTCAATGTCCACTTCTTGCCATCAACACTGGCATTCACCAGTTTTTACTGCCAGACTGCAGAACTTATGTTACTTCACAATGAAAAACTGAAACAAATAAACAACTCCAGTGCACACATGGTCTGATATGAAGGGCTGAACTAACAAACACAGTGACAGCAAATCATCTGCAGGATCTGCCAACCATAGTGAAAAAAAAACAAACAACTAGTACACACAGTGATAGGACGACACCACAACAAACATGATTCAGGACCACGGAGTGTGCGCACCTATTCCTCTTCTCCTCTGTGTTCCAGCTAGAACTTTTGAGGACTGGCAGAGACAACTATTTTGCATGCATGTTTATTTCAATCCCATCCTTAAGGTAGCCATATTCCATCTTCAGAGATGACAGGCTCAACATGACAAGAGTGGTTATGCTTTCTTCGGGAATTTCTTCCAGTGCAGCATGACCTATTTCACTATGAAGGATGGAACTTACAGTCAGAGTATGTTTTTGTTTTTTTTTCAAAATACTTTTTGATGAATGTATGGGACCTCCGTCTAAAAGTTTCAGCTCAGCTCAGATATTGATCCTAAAGATGAAATGTCTTTAACCTGGGTGCTGCACAAAGGGATTGAATCCTAAAGGATTGGAACAAGAAGAATAATGCTTTTTCTATATGGTCAACCAACTCATGCCCTGCACACACACACACACACACACACACACACACACACACACACATATGCATACACACATACACACACACATGCATACACACGTGCACACATGTGCACACACACACACACACATGCATACACACATACATACACACACATGCGCACATGAAAAACAACAACAAATAAACGGCAACAAACACCAACTACAAATCCATAATCACACTCCTTTTCAGTCAACTGCAGCAGAAAATCATCTCTCTCTCTCTCTCTGCCTGTGAAGAAATATACCCGCTTAAAGAAGAGGAGACAGATCTTATCTGAAAATGGCAGAACATAATGGAATACAGCATTGTAAAACTGTCATCTTCACGTAGCTTTTTCAAAACATGCCACAAGGATTCTTGTATTTGGTGACTCCTCACATGACCATAAATTATGATAATTCTAGTGGCTGGCACTCAGGAAGGCATCACAAGTGGCTTGCTTGTATGACAATAACAGTCTACAGTCACTGTGACCGTCTTTTCCAGAGGAGTCTCAAACCAGTGTTACTTTCAGTCCTTTCTATCTCATATGACATGTGCAGCAAACCAGTAACAATGGATTTCATTGGTTAATTTTGAAAAAAAAAAAAAAAAAAAATCCCAACAACAGCTAACTCATGCCTCTCTAACCAGCACTGAAACAATTGTCTATGCTTCAACACAATGACATGACATCAGGTTCACAGCTGCGCTTGAGGGCTAGAACTTGTAAAAATAAGGCTGAGACAGAGACAGGGATGATGACAGAACTGTGGATGATTACTGGAATTGTTCAAGTTGCGGAAAACTACTCAAATGAAAGGTGTTCAAAACAACAAAAATCAACAGAATCACTCAAAGGCAGAAAAAAGAGAAAATATCATAGCCTGCTTTGAGGGATTGATTTGTAACGGTCCACCTCTCCACTGCCTCTATTAGCAAAAAATCTGGTCAACCAAAATAAAGACAAAAAATATAAGAGACATATCTTCACATGTAGCACTGAAATAAGGGGAAGTGCTGGTAAACAAACACAAACCATGAAGAAGACAAGAATATTTCAATGCATGCAGAAGAAAGACAGGAAGGAGATCCTTTGTTTTCCCAACCCCACCTGATGCGTGTTGTAGTAAACTGTCTGGCCAGCAAAGTCCCACACGCTGAACGTCAGCGATCCTTCCTCCGTTTCCACGGTCCATGGGCAAATGTCTATACCTGGATAGATTTAGTCACAGCATCGCCATTAACAACAGCCACAACAAGTATAACAGTGCCAAAAACAAATGATATAGATAAACAAATACAATAATCAAGATTCAGTTTCCTCATACTTACCTGTCTAAACAAATGCCTCATTCCAACTCACTGTGTTCAGACACAGTCAACAGGATTCCCTTACAAAGAATTTAAGGAATAGGGGAGCTAACAAGACTGCCAAGCCTACTGATGTTCAAGAGTGAAGTCCCCCATTGACAGTATATCTCATATCAGTTTGTGAACACAACATCAGTTGTCTCCTTGAAGTAAAGATTTGCAAACCAGTCCTTCCAAAAAAACTGAATCAGGTGATTTCAATTTACAGTTCCAGGCACCAGGGTACTGTCCCCGAAAATGTCTCTGATCGACAGAGACTCCATGTGTTGTACACTGACTGACACAGGTAACACAGCACACATTCAGCTACTGAGCAAATCCAATATGCAGACACTGGTCAGTGGCAGGTACCATCTTTCATCACAAGTCAGCGGCAGAGGCCATGTTTCATCACCATACATGTGCGTAAGTCACAGGAGACCTGCTTTAGCTTTGCTATTGCACTCGCTAATTTTCATAACCAGACATGTGCTGTTTTCTGACCAACAGATCAGACCACCTGAAAAAGTCTGGATGCCTCAGCTTCCCTGGTTCAGAGCACTATTGGCTCTTTGGTGTGTGGTCTCACCACTGAAGAAGAATACAATATCAATTGTAACAGTAAAATAAAAAAATCAGTAATGAACATAATATTATGAGAAAGATAACAAATTTTAAACGACTTCTGATTCACTAAATGTGCACAAGTATAATTATTATGGACCATGGCCATTTTTTTCAATGTCTCAAGGTTAACATACAACAGAAGAGTTTTTTTTGCCTATGATTAACAGATACTTTTTTTTCAACACATTAAGTGTTTTTATGAAAGATGTGTGTGTGTGTGTGTGTGTGTGTGTGTGTGTGTGTGTGTGTGTGTGTGTGTGTGTGTGTGTGTGTGTGTGTGAGAGAGAGAGAGAGAGAGAGAGAGAGAGAGAGAGAGACAGAGCTGGAATCTGACTAAAAAAAAACCCCAGACATACTTCCACACAAGAAATACCTGTTGGCATTCGGTTTGTAATTTCCAAGTAAAGTGAAGTGTGACAATACAGACAAAGTTAAAGTAACGAAACTGTGACAGTGTTTTCAACAGTTATGTAAAAAGAAGGGAAGATAAAGCATTCCAAGCATGGATTCACTCTATACATTTCATGTGCATACTTGCAGTGTACTTTTCAATCTCATTTCCATGTCTCAGGAAGTCAGCAAACACAGTGAATTAAAGCATTTTTTTTTTCTTCTCATCTTACAGTTATAAATCTATGATTTAGCTTAAAAAAAATAAGAGGCTGATAACTTGATCTGCCCTAATGTTCTCTTCACAACTAAATATAACCATGTATTCATTAAAGCAGAAGGTACCAGTTAACTCTGAGCTTTACTCTTCAAGTAATAAAGGAAAATATTTGGTTTGCTGTGAGACAAAAAGCTGTGGATGGACCTAGTCACAAACAAGCACAGCAACACAACACAGGGATGTTCAGTCTGACATGTCATTACCATCAGTGATCTCTTCACCCACTGCCATTTCAGCTTTGTCCTGGTCACTCATCAAAGCCTTCACCAGGCTGAAAATTGCAAGAGAGCAAAAGTTTAAGACACAGATTTTCCATGGTTTCAAACACACTGCTTGCTACTTCTGCACAGTCTACAAAAAACAATCTGTAAAAAGAAAAATAATGAAAGTGAATCAGAAAAAGTATTTCTAAAAAAATGTACATGTGATATGGTTTGACTCTGTTTTTCTTTATTTCTTCAACTCATAAATCATTGCTCCAACTGTCTATCCAACCACAATCTTGAAAGTCTTGCTCAAAGATTCCTATTTATTTTTATTATTTCTGGCCAACAGTGAAACATTTCTTTGTTGACCTGTGCGATGTACACTCCTCTTCAACTTGAAGGCCATGGGAATTTATAGATCATATCTGAATTAAAGAATATAACATTTGGTGAAACACTGAACAAAAACTGCAGAATCTGAACTGGACACAATTCACTTTTTAAATCCAGAAGCAAACTTTCACTAAAGCACTAAGTTACCACAAAACTCCTGAATTGTCAGAGGAAGAGCTGGGATCGTACATTTCTCTCTCACACACACACACACAACACACACACACACATACATACATACACGCACATATACACACACACACAAACACAAACACACACACACACATGCACACACTCACACACACACACACATACCAACACACACACACACACACACACACACACATACCAACACACACACACACACACCTGGTTTTGCCTGCCCCTCCCAAGCCCACCATCATGATCTTGGTGCGCTTGCAGTCGACAGACCCACTCAGCAGACGCTTGAGGAAAGCGTAAGTGCTCTGGAACCCTTTGGCACGAATCTCTTTGGGCGGCGTCTTCAGCACAGGACAGTCCTCCATCTCCAGCCCTGCAGTTTCAGTTCCAGTTTCATCAAGAAGGCATCACTGCGTGCGGACTAGTCCATATATGCTATACCACATCCACTAAGTTTTGACACCTCACTGCACTTGATTTTAAGCTGATAGATAAATGAATTAATAACTAAGATGAGAGAATTTAAGGAGAGGGTCTCGTGGCTATGACTTAACAGATGTCTGACCTATGCATTAACCCAACGTGCTGGTCAGACCTTGAGTGCCTTCCTAACTTTGGTTTTGCCTTTTTTTTTTAAATCATTGTGTGTACAGTGAACGTACACATGTGTGTATGGATGTGTGGGCACAGGCCCACGTATGTGCGCGAGCGCATGTGTGTGTGCATGATGTGCGTGTATGCATATGCTTGTGTGTGTGTGTGTGTGTGTGTGTGTGTGTGTGTGTGTGTGTGTGTGTATGTGTGGGCATGCGTGTGAGAGCGGTTCTGCACCGTCCAGTACAAGAGGTGAACAGCACGGGTGAGGAACCCCAGCACAGCCTGTCTACTGCCTGCTGGCGCTTGATCTTTGGGCTGGATTGGAATATGGAGTAGCATGACTATATTGAAATATGTGATGTGTGTCATCAAGAGGTTCAGGGTTTTAGTGAGGGAGCAAAAAGCAGGAGATGAACTTTAGTCAGTTCCTTAGAACTCTCATGCACTTTTAACACAGGTCATTTAATAGCAGCATCATGAATTTGGTCTGAACGTACTTGTCACCTTGTGGACAATCTGTGTGTGTGTGTGTGTGTGTGTGTGTGTGTGTGTGTGTGTGTGTATGTCTGTGTGAGTGTGTGTGTGTGTGACTGTGTACAGAAACAAAAAAATGCACTGACAGTAATCTTCATTTTGTTGTGAATTTGCGAATTTTGTAAACTCTGTGATCATCAAATTCACTGCACAGTGACAAAACTCTTTTTTGTTGAGAGCTGGAAGCAAATAGCAGCAGACTGTGGTTGCCAGGCAAAACTCTGGCGATGACTAACAGACCTTGCCATGCTGACAGGTGTCAAAAGAGGAAGCCTTTCACAGGGGACTGCGGCCCCCACTGAATCTGACCGCTGACTCCCCAAGAAAAGGCTACACTGACCACATGACCTACAGACCCCGGACTGCTTGGGGAGAGGGAGGGGCAAACAGGAGGGCGGAGCTACCCTCACTGGCAGCCAAGGAAGAGAGAGACAGATCGCAGAGGGACAGGCACCTTGGCTGTGTCTGACTGGCCATTCAGCCAGAAAAGGCTGAACACAATGGATCAGTGATACGCTTCTGACTGCTTGGAAAGAGGAATGGTGGTAACAAACCAGAGCAACACAGATTGGAAGTCAATAAAACGTCCAAAACAGATGAAAGACTCTGTAAAACAGAAAAATCAGGGATGGGTGATGTGGGTGCAAACACTGCAAACATGGTATACACAAAACAGGCTCAGCAGAATCAAAGGCTTGGTGCCTCCACTTTGGCATGTTTGCTTGATCATTGTCAGCAAGAAACCGATCAAACTGAATCAATATTCAACAAATCACGAACAAAGGTCTTTTTGAGCATGATTCATACATGAATAACTAATTCTGTGAAAACTAGAAAAATTTTTAATGTTGGTTCTAATTTGTCTTGTCACCTCTGTAGTGTCTACATAAGTAAGCCCCATTTGTGTCAATAGACATTTTAATTTTGCCTCATTCTGGACATTGTCCTTGGAAACGTAATAATGAGAATGGAAGCCCACGAATGATCAACACATTGCTTAGTTCTGTACGTTAGTCAACTTAAATTGATTTATTCTACTGTGTTCGTAGATGTTGTAATAACGCACACATATGATGCTACAAACTCCAGGTTAGAGGACACTGCTGTGGCTTGCTATGAACAGAATCCAGAAAAATAAAAAAAATTAACCACTGCAGGTATAGTTGTTGCTATGGTGTAAGTAGTAGTGAGAAAAACAGTGGTTTATCGCCTTAAATTAGACACAGACACACACACTACATGACTACCCCTGCTTTTTCTCTCTCACACATACATTTACATTTGCACATGCACACTCACATATACAACAAAACTCTTACAGTTACACACATGCACAAAGACATACAAATCACCACGCTACTCTGACTGTTGTTTTCTTTTTCTGCTTTCCCCTCCACTTCCCCCTTTCCCTCACCTCTCCTTCTGTTGCCTCCTCATCCCACTTCCTCTTTTCCCCGAGAGAACTACAAATCCAAAGCAGCAATTAACTGGACCCTTCACTGAAACCAAAATCAAGCAAACAGACAATCAAGAGCAAACGTTTGAGTGGCAGCTCACAGACAATATGGGAAAAAAACAACACACAGCAGCAGTGGCACTCACAGACAATATGGGGAAAAAACACAACAACACAGCAGCACACTGATGTTTGAGCGGCAGCTCACAGACAATATGGGGAAAAAAAACAACTACAGAGCAGGGCACTGACGTTTGAGTGGCAGCTCACAGACAATATGGGGAAAAAAAACAACAACACAGCAGCGCACTGACGTTTGAATGGCAGCTCACAGACAATATGGGGAAAAACAACTAGAGCAGGGCACTGACGATTTGGCAGCTCACAGACAATATGGGGAAAAAAAAACAACTAGAGAGCAGGGCACTGACGTTTGAGTGGCAGCTGAGCAGCATGAGCTGCCACTGACAGCAGATTGGGATTGTGGCTGACGTTCAGAGCTGTCAGGTTTTTCAGACGTCCTATCTCCGGCGGCACTGACACAAGACCCTGGTACTGCAAGCTGAGGTACTCCAGACCCTCCAGTTCCGTGATCACCGAAGGGAAACCACTGGGCGTTTCATCATCTGTCAAGGGGGGCAAACAAGCATTTAATTAAGCAGGATCAGAAAGTAGAAAAACAGAAAGGCTATTATCCTGACAATAACGAGTGTTCAGGATCATTCTATGTGTAAGTCGATAAAGGCACCAATGACTGAAGAAGAACAGAAATGCACAAGTATTCATGCATACAGACACAAACACAGGGCATTTCCACTGTTTTCTCTTTCAGAGACCAAGCACACAGTGCTGCTACTACTGGAATTCTTCTCTCTCTGATTTGTTTCTGTAACCCTCACTCTTTCTCTGGCATCTCCCTTACCACCCCTCTTTCTTATTCCTCCCTGCATTTCATTTTAGATCTTACCTGTTAGGTTCTTGCAGAGTGTGGTTTTTTCCTGTTTTGGCACCTTGTCTCCCATAGTGACCCCTTGCCTTCTGAATTCTTTTTCTTCAAACCCAGACCACTCTCTCCACATCTGTTCTCCCTTCAGTCGATCTTTTCAATCCTTACCCTTCCATTTTTGTTTTTGCACCACCTCCAACCCCCCTCCTCCAATTTTGTTTTTGTCCTCCATCCCCACCCCCACCCCATTAACCAAATCCCTTCCCAGACCCTCCCATTCCTTCTCTGTCCCTCTCTTTCTGTTGTCTGAAGCAAATCTTTCCATGACTCCACACATCACACCTTGAAGGTGGGTGGAAGATACAGTGCTTCAAACAACACCATCTAAGAAACACACACACGCATAAATGCAGTATATGCTCTCATACATGATGATATTTGATGTCTGTTGTTTGTGATATCTAAAAAAGACGTTTTCAGAAAAATAGCTATCTGCTTTGCACTGTGTATAAACTAAAAGCTGCACTCTGTTTTGTCTGTTTATATGTGTTTCAGCCTGTGACAAACTCCCTAATCTACATTATCTTACCTGGGGGATCCGAACCCATGTATCCAAAGCGAGGAAAGAGATGAAAGATGTTGGCGTTCACTTTGCCAATCTCCTTCTGGTCGAGTGTGCCATTGGCATCTTCATCAAACTGTTGGAACAATGAGGTCTTGTCCTGCAGCCCACAAAAAGCATTTGTTCTAGTGTCACAAGCTAGATAACTGAAAATGTTGCAAAAAAAAAAAAAAAGGAGAGTGAACAAGCTACTATGGTGCAGAAGTTGATGCCACCAAGGTTCTAGATTCAAGCTCCATCAGGAGCATAATATTTGTGGGGACTTTTTTAGCTGGCTCCAACCCAGAATCACTGAGTGACTTGTGGACTCCAATGGAGAGACAAGAACCACAGAGTGGAGTGTCAATGTTTCTGGCCAGGCTGACACAAGGATACATTATGAAGGAAGTGTAGAGTACAGCACTGTCATGTTGTCTCAAACACCTGGACACCCCCTGCATCATCTTCACCATCTTCAATAGCAGTCGGTGATGGTCATGGAAGGGTCTTACATTCTGTGGCTCTTGATCCCTGCTCTCTCAGTTCCACTGTTCCCTCCTCCTCCATACTGCTGTGAAGTTCAGGTTGTGATTAAAGTGTGGGCAAGCTATCGGTGACTGTAGCTGGATGATAGGGGTGGAATCTTCTGGGGGTATGGGGCAGATCTGAGCCATGCATTACGTATCATTGTCAGCAGGGGGATTAGCAGGTGCTGTTCTGCATACTTTTGGATCAAAATTGGTATCACTGAGACCGAATGACAAAGCAGTGCAGCAGTGTCTCCAATGGGTTGCCTCCTGACAATCTGATGCTGACGACTCTGTGGATTGCTGGCACCGAGTATGTGGACTGGAGGTAATGGCACTGAGGGGGCAGGGAACATGGCAATGAGTATGTGGACTGGAGGTAATGGCAATGGCACTGAGGGGGCAGGGAACATGGCACCGAGTATGTGGATTGGAGGTAATGGCACTGAGGGGGCAGGGAACATGGCATGAGTATGTGGACTGGAGGTAATGGCACTGAGGGGGCAGGGAACATGGCATTGAGTATGTGGATTGGAGGTAATGGCACTGAGTATGGGACTGGAGGTAATGGCACTGAGGGGGCAGGGAGCATGGGCACTGAGTATGTGGACTGGAAGTAATGGCACCGAGTATGTGGACTGGAGGTAATGGCACCGAGTATGTGGATTGGAGGTAATGGCACTGAGGGGGCAGGGAGCATGGCACTGAGTATGTGGACTGGAGGTAATGGCACTGAGTATGTGGACTGGAGGGCATGGCACTGAGTATGTGGACTGGAGGTAATGGCACTGAGGGGGCAGGGAACATGGCACCGAGTATGTGGATTGGAGGTAATGGCACTGAGGGGGCAGGGAACATGGCACGAGTATGTGGGACTGGAGGTAATGGCACTGAGGGGGCAGGGAGCATGACACTGAGTATGTGGACTGGAGATAATGGCACTGAGGGGGCAGGGAACATGGCACTGAGTATGTGGACTGTAGGTAATGGCACTGAGGGGGCAGGGAGCATGGCACTGAGTATGTGGACTGGAGGTAATGGCACTGAGGGGGCAGGGAGCATGGCACTGAGTATGTGGACTGGAGATAATGGCACTGAGGGGGCAGGGAGCATGGCACTGTGTATGTGGACTGGAGGTAATGGCACTGAGGGGGCAGGGAGCATGACACTGAGTATGTGGACTGGAGGTAATGGCACTGAGGGGGCAGGGAACATGACACTGAGTATGTGGACTGGAGGTAATGGCACTGAGGGGGCAGGGAACATGGCACTGAGTATGTGGACTGGAGGTAATGGCACTGAGGGGGCAGGGAGCATGACACTGAGTATGTGGACTGCAGGTAATGGCACTCAGGGGGGGGGGGTATGGCAATGAGTATGTGGACTGCAGGTAATGGCACTGAGGGGGCAGGGAACATGGCACTGAGTATGTGGACTGGAGGTAATGGCACTGAGGGGGCAGGGAACATGACACTGAGTATGTGGACTGGAGGTAATGGCACTGAGGGGGCAGGGAGCATGACACTGTGTATGTGGACTGGAGGTAATGGCACTGAGTATGTGGACTGGAGGTAATGGCACTGAGGGGGCAGGGAGCATGACACTGAGTATGTGGACTGGAGGTAATGGCACTGAGGGGGCAGGGAACATGGCACTGAGTATGTGGACTGGAGGTAATGACACTGAGTATGTGGACTGGAGGTAATGGCACTGAGTACGTGAACTGAGGTAATGGCACTGAGGGAGTAGGCAGCATGGCACTGAGTATGTGGACTGGAGGTATGGCACTGAGGGGGCAGGGAGCATGGCACTTGAGTATGTGGACTGGAGGTAATGGCACTGAGGGGGCAGGGAGCATGAGGGGGCACACACTGAGTATGTGGACTGGAGGTAATGGCACTGAGGGGGGCAGGGACCATGGCACTGAGTATGTGGACTGGAGGTAATGGCACTGAGGGGGGCAGGGAGCATGGCACTGAGTATGTGGACTGGAGGTAATGGCACTGAGGGGGCAGGGAGCATGGCACTTGAGTATGTGGACTGGAGGTAATGGCACTGAGGGGGCAGGGAGCATGGCACTGAGTATGTGGACTGGAGGTAATGGCACTGAGGGGGCAGGGGACCATGGCACCGAGTATGTGGACTGGAGGTAATGGCACTGAGGGGGCAGGGAGCATGGCACTGAGTATGTGGACTGGAGGTAATGGCACTGAGTATGTGGACTGGAGGTAATGGCACTGAGGGGGCAGGGAGCATGACACTGAGTATGTGGACTGGAGGTAATGGCACTGAGTATGTGGACTGGAGGTAATGGCACTGAGGGGGCAGGGAACATGGCACTGAGTATGTGGACTGGAGGTAATGGCACTGAGGGGGCAGGGAACATGGCACTGAATATGTGGACTGGAGGTAATGGCACTGAGGGGGCAGGGAACATGACACTGAGTATGTGGACTGGAGGTAATGGCACTGAAGGGGCAGGGAGCATGGCACTGAGTATGTGGACTGGAGGTAATGGCACTGAGTATGTGGACTGGAGGTAATGGCACTGAGGGGGCAGGGAACATGGCACCGAGTATGTGGACTGGAGGTAATGGCACTGAGGGGGCAGGGAACATGGCACTGAGTATGTGGACTGGAGGTAATGGCACTGAGGGGGCAGGGAGCATGGCACTGTGTATGTGGACTGGAGGTAATGGCACTGAGTATGTGGACTGAAGGTAATGGCACTGAGGGGGCAGGGAGCATGGCACTGAGTATGTGGACTGGAGGTAATGGCACTGAGGGGGCAGGGAATATGGCACTGAGTATGTGGACTGGAGGTAATGGCACTGAGTATGTGGACTGGAGGTAATGGCACTGAGGGGGCAGGGAACATCACACACACACAAAAAAAAAAATAGAAAAAGTAAAAAATGGTGATCATACTTTTTTTAGAAAAACACAAAAATCACGCCTATGATTTTCATTTGCTTATAATTCAGAAGATATTGAAGATAACCACATAAAAGTATATATCAAATGAAAGGAAATTGAATGAAGAATCTGTTGTAACAATAACATAATGGAATGATATGCTAGAATGACACATGAACTCCTTGAAATGCAATAAAAAAAATGAAAAAATCAATCATGATGTTATTAGGTGATGCTGGAGCTCACAGCAGTTTCATAGCACATTTTGTATTGAAGATTTACAGTGTACAATGATCCAGGAAGCAGTGTCCAGCCACAACATAGCACAGTCTAGCCACACAAAAGAATGAAAGGCATTTATCTCCCAGTTTCTGTCGCCTGTAGAATCAGAAAAACACAAAAAATCATGCCTATGACTTTCATTTGCTTATAGTTCAAAGATATTGAAGATAGCTACATAAAAGTTATATCAAATGAAAGGAAAATGAATGAAAAATCTGATTATAACAAAAATATAATGAAATGGTATGCCAGAATGTCACATGAACTCCTTGAAACGCAATATAAAGAAATGAAGATGTCAATCATGATATAATCAGATGATGCTGACCTCACAGCAGTTTATAGCACACTTTGTGTTGGAGTTATACAGTGTACAAAGACCCATGAAGCAGTGTCCAGCCACACCATAGCACAGCCTAGCCACACAAAGAACGAAAGGCGTGTATCTCCCCAGTTTCTATCGCCAATAGAAATGCTGAGTGTGACAGTTCTGGAAGCAGTCTTCCAAACACAATCCTGGTTTGCTAGGGCAGTCTGGGCAGTAATACCTGGTGTCTTTCCTCTGCCCTTTCTTCCAGCAGACACAGCACCTCCTTGATGGCCGCGCTTTATTTTGGGTAGGGGGCAGCACACTGATGAAGTGTCGAGCACACAACCTTACAGCATGGTCGTCCTCAGCATTAGCTGGATCTTTGTTGCCAAAAATCATCTCATTGATGACTTCTTTCTGGAAATCAAGTAAGGAGCTGCTGTTTCCATCCTTCCTGAACAAAATGTGTGCATTCAGCATGGCAATTGTGTTGCTATGTACTCTTCTGCATACTTGTTTGTCCGAATCCTGAAATGTTGGATCAGGTCACTGCTGTATAAACTGAAATAATCAGCAGCAGTAAAGTTGGTGGTTTCCACCTGAATCCCTGCATCAGCAGTAAAATCAAATCAGGGATGTCAGGTTCAAAACTGTCGGGCACAATCCAGACACGCTGATCCTGGCGCCCACCCTGTCGATGACCAGGCTGCCGTCCTCTACCTCGAGCACCACAACTCTTCCTCTCCATCCTCTTTCCTCTTGCTCCCCTTCCTCTTCCAGCAGGTCCAGCACCAGCAGGTCCAGCACAGCCCAGCACCAGCAGGTCCAGCAACAGGCCCAGCACCAGCAGGTCCAGGCTGAACATCATCTCCATGCTGCATCAGCCTAGCTGTAACACATTGAAAGCAAGAGTTCAATTTTCCACAGAAATATTTCATGAAATAAAATAAAAATGTAACACACACACACACACACACACACACACACACACACACACACACACACACACACACACACACACACACACACACACACACACACACACACACACACACACACAATTGTAACAAGCCCACCCCCCTCTGTAAGTCCAGCAAAACTCAAATAAACAGCACATAAAATCACTTCAAAATGATAACAAACTTTTGTATCTACTCTTGCTTTCACTAGTTTCAGTTTATGAAAATATTCACAAAACACATACACACTATATGCAAACAAACATACACAAACTGAAATTGGGTCATTAGCATGCCACGCCCCCTTTCATTTTCATCAAGCAAACACTGCAAACAATCCATGAGTTATGCTTTTGAACTAGTCACTTCACTGCAGCATTGTTTAGATCAGTATTATTTATCACTGTGTGCTCTCAGTTTTCTAGAAAAAGTATCATCAACACACACACACACACACACACACACACACACACACACACACACACACACACACACACACACACACTTACACACCACACATTTGCCCTACTCCCACCCTGCCCCTCACACGAACACACACAGGCCATAGGAAGAGTTGGGCACACATCGATAAGAAACACTTGTAAACCACAAGCAAATCAAACACACGCAGCGTGAGTGAGAGCGAGTGAGCGAGCGAGCGAGCGACTGACACACTGGCACATGAGCCCAACGCCTTGAAAGTCGGTCAAGCACACTGGTCATTGATGACTGGCTCGCTCGCTGACGCGGCCCCGGCAAACGGTACAGACGTACATACACACACTTGGTTGATCTATTCATAATTATACTGAGAAGAAAAGCAACACCATTATGTTTATAAAACAGAATATCTCTCAAATGCACTCACCTGCGTCTTGAATTATTGGATCTCCATGCTCCGAGTCTGACTCAGACGATGAGTCGTTCAACAAAGCTTCTTCCACTTCCAGATCAAACTCTGGGTCGTTAGCATCAACTTCACGAAGTTCGATGCCACCTGGCTCAAAATCTTTGTCTCCACTTTCTTCATCTCGGTAAATTTCGTCAATAACCTCTACAACTGTAGAGCTTCGTTGTGAGGCAGCCATGACTTCGAAAAGTGAAAGTACGACTTCACAGTACCTTGCTTATCGATCGTCATAAATTATGTAAATGAACCAATTATCTTGAACAAATGGTACACCAAAAGCAAAGAGTGGTCAAGGGAGTTTATCAAATCATAAATAGAGGGATTTTCGGCAATGGAGGTTAATGAAAGAAGCATAATGCTTTTTTCTCTTCTCTCATTTTGGCCCCATGTAAAGCCTCTAGCATGGCCAAACCACAGATAAAAAGTCTACTCTTGGAGGGAAAATAACATTAAATCTTTGCATCACCAATCCACAGGACGCTAAATGTATGATAAAATGCTCCTGATTAACACACAGAGTTTAACGGTCACTTCACTCGGGAGTGGTTTTGAAAAACATAACATTAAGAAATTAAGATGCTATCAGGAAAGAAAGGAATATATGTTTAATTGACCAAAAAATACCCAAAACACTGAAGACATTTGTGTGTAGAATGTAAATAGTGCAAAAATGAAGATGGGGGCAAGATTATGTGAGGTGCAGAATCCCCTACATTTGCATTGCTAAAGATGACAGAAGAAGTCAGCTATAAAACCCAAAGTTTCCAGGGAAATATATAGAGTACATGATAATACAACATGGCTGTTAGTGAGGTCTAGCGTTAAACAGCACACAGTGACTTACATTCATCACAGAAGATGAAATACCGCACTGTTTGATTGGTCAAAGCTGGCCAACTAAAAGAAAGGCTACAAAAACCAGCTAGAGAGAATACACACTCTTTTTTGGTCCCTGTTAGTGTCCAGGTAAAGCAGAAGCCTCCCACTGTTGTTGCTGCTGTTGTTGTTTTTAAAGAGCATTTCTCTGTGTTCCTGCTTATTTTCACATCTCTGTGAAGAGATGTCACCAAGGGGGAGAGGTGTGCCATGTGATAAACACTATGAACACAGTGTCACCGACTACAGAGTCTTAAAAAAAATCTTCCCCAAAACAAACACACACACACCAACCCCCCCCCCCCCCCCCCCAAAAAAAAAAACAACCAACACACCCCCAAAAACAACACACCCCAAAAAAAAACACCCCCCCCAAAAACAAACAAAACCCCTCAGGCCAAGAGAATGAAGACGTTGTGCCTTCATCAGCCCCACCTTGTCATGGCTGTCCAGCCATCGCATCAAGTTGGAGTTCCTCCAGCATGTCCTCAAAGTGACGCTTGGACAGCAGCTGGTTGAGGAGCGTGTCTTGTACCAGGGCACCCCATTCAGACTGAGGTCCCTCAGGTTCTTCAACTGACCCATGGAGGCCGGCAGGGAGGTGAAGCAGTTGCCGTTCAGGTACAGCTTTCGCAGTTTGGTCAGCTCTCCCAATGTTGTCGGGCAGCTTCGTCAGCTGAAGATTCTGAACGTACAGGCGGCGCAGGTTGGTCAGCTTGGAGATTACCTGGTGGACAGTAGAACTCGTGGAAGATCTGAATCATCAAAATGGAGTGTTGGGAAGGCAGGTGGTGGGGTGGGGTGGATGAGACATCAGAGGAATAATCTATAGAAGAATAAATGTATGGATAAGTGTATATACAAACAAAGAAAGGAACAAACAATAAATGCATATGTCAAACAGAATCAAAAGATCTTTTTTGGGGGGTGGGAGGTGGGGGGGGAGGGCTCTGACTGGACCATGGACAACAGTCGCGCAGACCCATTTTTTTTATTAGGAAAAATTCTCTCTCACTCTCTCTCTCTCCACCCCTACCACCCAACCCCCACCCCACCTCCTCTCCATCACGCTTAAGAGTTTATTTTCCCAATCATGTTTAACAGTTTGTCAATACTGTGTGACGACTCTCACTCTCTCCCTCCCCTTTCTTCCCCCCCCACCACCTCACACCCTCCCCTCTGCATCACATCCTGCTCAGATGAAAAAGTATGTGTCAATTATCATTTTTCTTATTGTATGAAGAAGGATTATATATATATAATAATTCTGTGGTGTACTGACCGCCAAGGGTTCGAAAAAGAATCCAACAGCACCCCCAGAGCAGCCAGCGAAAGGTAGTAGAATTAAACAAAACGAAAGTGTGGAGAGGAAAAAAGTTGTTGAAAACTAAAAACATTACGCAAACAGTATAAAATGTAAGGGACAATCTTTAGCCTATGCTTGAGGATCCATTTAAGGATGCAAGGGGGATCAAAAGATATGGAACAGTCTGAGTGGTCAGCTCTGTTGTTCAATAACCCAAGCATTGTCAGCAGCTAAGAATTGTGCAGAACAACCTTTCCTTGGATCTCCTAAGAGATGCAATCACCCACTGATTGACCAAACAATATAATGCTGAACAATTAAGTAGTGGAGGAAAACAAGTGCAGGTTAACAATTCTTCCATCATTATAGTAATGACTTGGCAAAGATTAGAAATTCAGAAAAGAAATTTTTTTTTTAGAAGATAAAGTAAATGGGAAAATGTGTATCATAAATATGAAAACCTTTCACTAGCTGCATGAGGAAACTATCGCAATCCCTCTGAAAGACACATGTATCGCCTGCTCTGAGGCCTTTCGTCCGCTGGATCGGACTCATCAGGGAGACACGGCTGATTGTGTCTGTGCTCTTGGCGTCAGATAGAGACACACCACAGTCCATAATTCTGTGGTGTACCGACCACCAAGGGTTCGAAAAAGAATCCAACAGCACCCCCAGAGCAGCCAGCGAAAGGTAGTAGAATTAAACAAAACAAAAGTGTGGAGAGGAAAAAAGTTGTTGAAAACTAAAAACATTACGCAAACAGTATAAAATGTAAGGGACAATCTATATCTATAGATAGATAGATAGATATTTAAAGATACGATCATATTCACATATATATATATACACACACACATATGCTTCTCAAATTTAAAAGAAAAAAAACTGTCAATTCTCTCTCTCTAAGCGAGTGTCCACAAGGTAAGAAGTATGATCAAAAGATCTAGAAACAAACAATTAATGCATGCGTCAAACACAATCCAAAGACCTAAAATTAAGAAACAAATGATAAATGCATGCATCAGACAGAATCCAAAGATAAAAAATTAAGAAACAAACAATAAATGAATGCATCAAACAGAATCCAAAGATCTAAAAATTTGATAAAAACGTAATCCCACTTACTGCAGGAAACTTGGTAAAGTGATTGTGGCTGATGTCCAGACGGGCCAGTTTTTTACAGTTGGCAAAGAATCAGGCAGTGCAGACAACCGATTCTTTATCATCGCCATGGTCTCCAGCTGATGACACAGCCCTATCTCTTCAGGCAGGGCCGTCAGCTGATTGGTGGAGATTTCCAGGTCCTTCAGGTTTCGCAGGACGCTGAATATGGAGCCTGGTAGTTGTGTGATCTTGTTGTTGGGCAGCAGCAGCGAGTAGATGAACTGGGGATGGCTGGTTAAAATCACTTGTGGAATCTGCATGAGAGGGTGGGTGAGAGAGGTAAGTAAGAGTGATTCACATTCAGTCCTATTCTTCTGGCCAGACTGACCACAAAGGCTGGTGGGTGAGAGAGGTAGGTAAGTAAGAGTGACTCACATTCAGTCCTATTCTTCTGGCCAGACTGACCACAAAGGCTGGTGGGTGAGAGAGGTAAGTAAGAGTGACTCACATTCAGTCCTATATTCTTCTGGCCAGACTGACCACAAAGGCTGGTGGGTGTGAGAGAGGTAAGTAAGAGTGACTCACATTCAGTCCTATTCTTCTGGCCAGACTGACCACAAAGGCTGTCTCACAGCTTCCAAAGAAAACCAAAATGACATCATTCTTAAAACATCACAGTTTGTCAGCTCTGTTGATGCCACACATGGGAAATGTTTTGAGGGATGTGGCTGCTGCCTCCTTCCCAAGGGCAACGTTCACACACCCTGACTCTGTGGCTAAACATTTACAATGGAATGTCCCTGTTCTCACTTTGCTTTTTATGACTCTCTGATGTGACCTGCATGACAAACACACACACAGGCACGCACATCACACCCACCACAAACTAACCGTCACATATGCAACATTAACACCACACTCAAATAAACACTCAAACTGTAAAAACAGAACGCTCCAAGATAAGCTCAAAGTTAAGTATAAAAAAAAATTCAAAAGATCAATAATATTGCAAAATGTATAATTACTTAAACTGTAAAAACAACAACCTGCAGAGTCAAATGCAAATCAGGAATAAAAGATTTACTGCCAAGTAAGATGTTTGAAGTAGAGAGAGAGAGAGAGAGAGAGAGAGAGAGAGAGAGACAGAGAGAGAGAGTGAAGGGAGATAATCGATAGGGGGTATGAAAATTGGAAATAGGCTTGTATGAACATTTTAAACTATAAAAACATAACATTCCCTATTAAACCAAGTACGGAATAAAAGAGCACAAAATTTCAATGCCAAGAAATTATATCACAAAAGTATGAATGTTTAAACATTAAAAAGAATACAATCAAGTAAGATATTTGTAGTAAAAAAATTGGATGGGGGGTGGTCCTTCACACACACACACACACACACACACACACACACACACACACACACACACACAGGTGGCAGGTCTCTCTTGGAGAGTGTTCAGAGGAGAAACTGGTGTTGGAAAGCACAGACTATCTTCAGCACCTGTGAGTAGATGTTGGGCAGATTAGTTTGTGTTGGGGAGGTGGCTTGAAAGAAAAATTGCTCTCTCAGCTATAGTCATTGAGGACCACAGGGAAATCATCCGATGCTCCAGTAATGCTCGACCTGCTCCCTCCTAGACGAGGCCTTATGCAGCACAGGACCACTGCCACCTTAGCAAGAAGATGGCTGCTCCGCAGTCCTGAAGACCAGCCTTTGCAGGGTAGGGGGAGTGGATCGGGGGCGAGGAAAGAGGGGTGGGGGGGGTGGAGGAGGGGGAGGGGGGTGGGGGTTGAGGCAAGAACAAAACTCTGCAGTGAACAAACAATAGGTATATTCATGTTTTCTGAACAACTGGACATGTGAAAATATTTGAAAAATGATTTATAAGGCTCCGCCGAAAAACATGACAAATGAATCACAAGATTTGTGATTCATTTGTCTATGTTTTTCGGCGGAGCCTTATAAATTTATTTTTCAAATTTGTTTAGATTTCCGCCTGCAGTCACCAAACCTTGCAACTATATTATGAAAGCGTGTATACTTTCTGAAAGTAGAGAAACCAAAAAGTACAAACATGCTTTCTGAAGAATTCAACAAACCAAAATGCACCCACACTTTTTGAGGGAAAAAAAAAAAACTCCTGCATTCACACTTTCCGAAAAAACAAAAATGGAGAAAACAAACAGACAAAAAAAAATCATAAGCATATTCTAAACAACTGTAAAAACCGAAACCTAAAACAAAACATCACCAATCCCGACAATACAGATTGACACTTTCTCATCTTCTACGACCTACCTCTGTGATCTCCTTGTTGACCTGCCAGGTGTGGGCGTGGCCAGGACACACGTACAGCTTTTCCTCTGAGAACAGCATGGACAGCTGCTCCATCCCAAAACTTTCCCTGGGTCTGGACTCACCTGCTCCTGAACCACCTTCCTCAGCTCCTGCAGCAGCCACACAATCCCTTACCAACATTTGTTGTTGTTCATGACACACACAGCCACACAGTCCCTTACCAACATTTGTTGTTGCTCATGACACACAAAGCCACACAGTCCCTTTACCAACATTTGTTATTGCTCATGACACACAAAGCCACACAATCCCTTACCAACATTTGTTGTTGCTCATGACATACACAGCCACACAGTCCCTTACCAACATTTGTTGTTGCTCATGACACACACAAAGCCACACAGTCCCTTAGCAACATTTGTTGTTGTTCATGACACACACAAGCCACACAGTCCCTTAGAACAACATTTTGTGTTGTTCATGACACACAAAGCCACACAGTCCCTTAGCAACATTTGTTGTTGTTCATGACACACACAGCCACACAATCCCTTACCAACATTTGTTGTTGTTCATGACACACGCAGCCACACAATCCCTTAGCAACATTTGTTGTTGTTCATGACACACACAGCCACACAGTTCCCTTACCAACATTTGCTGTTGCTCATGACATACAAAGCCACACAATCCCTTACCAACATTTGTTGTTGCTTGCTCATGACACACAAAGCCACACAGCCACTTGCCAAACATTTGTTGTTGCTCATGACACACAAAGCCACACAGCCACTTACCAACATTTGTTGTTGCTCATGACAGTCCCTTACCAACATTTGTTGTTGCTCATGACACACACAGCCACACAGTCCCTTACCAACATTTGTTGTTGCTCATGACACACAAAGCCACACAATCCCTTACCAACATTTGTTGTTGCTCATGACACACAAGCAACACAATCCCTTACCAACATTTGTTGTTGTTCATGACACACAAGTAGGATACCTCTTTCTTCCATGATGAAATTAATCACATGCCCGTAACTCCAAACCAATGCTGCTTATGACACCAAATCAGCAAGCAGAAATGCACACACATTTTAAGGACATCTCCTTGTTTGCTGTGTATGCTCTGTGTTGGCATTTCTGCAAGGCAATTTGGTGTCCGTAAGCAGCATTTGTGCAATTACATGCCTGTGTAAGGAAATGCATGCATGCACATGGTTGTATGCGGAATAGCCAATCAGAGGTTGATAACAGTCATGACCAAT
Source organism: Conus betulinus (assembly GCA_016801955.1). Taxonomy (NCBI): domain Eukaryota; kingdom Metazoa; phylum Mollusca; class Gastropoda; order Neogastropoda; family Conidae; genus Conus; species Conus betulinus. Next base: position 140,510 of record JADBJO010004313.1, on the reverse strand, counting down.
CTGAAAGAAGTCCTGAGTGATTTGAAAAAAGTCATGAGTGATTTCAAAAACAAGCAAACAAACAATAAACGAACACCTCTGAACAGAAATGGACAGTAATGTGACTGACAATTATCATGGGGCTATTGGTGATCTAAGTTCTATGCTGAAAAGGAAGGTGCGACTAAGACAATATCACAGATTCTTTAATACTCACTCTATGTACATTCCTCTCAGTCACCTCACAGGTACATAATCGAGGCAGAAGCCATTGTATGGAGGCTGATGATGTGATATGACCCCTTTGATGAGTGACTGCAGAGCAACCAAGTATAATGTTTAAAACCTTAACTGAATGGTCTGACATTTTCTTTCTTTGTGATGTAATCAACCAGTTTGGTACGGCTGGAGTAGAATGACAAAAGAATTATCCCCTATCAGAGTTGTCTCCTCATTTTTCAGGGAAGTGAGCTGCCCTGAGGGGTGTGACTCTGAACATGTAGTGGGTCAGTCAGTCTCAAAAGCCTTTCCTTTGGTGCCTGTTGGACAGTTCTGGGTTGCTTTCAAGTTATCTGAGTGCCTAATATTGCCTTCCACTCTCAGCATCAATGGAGAAACTGAGAAAGACATGCACTGTTTGCACCATGCCAACATGAGGGAAGCAAACCTTCCTGCTTTGATGAAACGGCTGCTTTCACCTGACCTTTGAGTCCTGTCACTGGCCTGTCCCACCTGGCTTCCATTCCATGCCAGGACTCCATAAGCCTGTCCCACCTGGCTTCCATTCCATGCCAGGACTCCACAAGCCTGACCCACCTGGCTTCCATTCCATGCCAGGACTCCATAAGCCCGTCCCGCCTGGCTTCCATTCCATGCCAGGACTCCACAGCCTGTCCCACCTGGCTTCCATTCCATGCCAGGACTCCACAAGCCCGACCCACCTGGCTTCCATTCCATGCCAGGACTCCAAAACTCCACAGGCCTGTCCCACCTGGCTTCCATTCCATGCCAGGACTCCACAAGCCTGTCCCACCTGGCTTCCATTCCATGCCAGGACTCCACAAGCCTGACCCACCTGGCTTCCATTCCATGCCAGAACTCCAGCACTCCACAGGCCTGCACTGACTTCATCTCTGTCCAAGTGCTCATCCTGAACTGCACATGTCGTGCTTCTGGCTGTGTGGTGCCCCCCCCCCCCCCCCCCCCCCCCCCCCCCCCCCCCCCGAATTATGGGGTTTGCTTTCAGTGTGGCAAGTGTTCACCCTCCAACTCATGCAAAACCTGCTGCTCTTTGAATGTACAGAAGGTGTTCTGTGTTTAAATTTGCTGAGGAAAGGCAGCTGGTTCAATCTCCTTTCTGGTTTGCTTGCACTACCACACCTTCGTTTTTGCATACTACAGTTTGGTAAGTCAGTAAAAAAAAGGCATTTCCTGCCCCCCTCCCCCACCCCCACCCTCTGCCACAGTAAGCTTGAGGAAACTTTTCTGACAACAGACATCAGATAATTCCTCTCCTACTAGCATGGTAACCCTTCAAGGAAAGGATCTTGACAAACTAAACCATACTCAGGATTTGTTCAGTGTCACATCCTCCAGGGGGAGTCACTCCCCTGGACGATAGAAAGGATAACTGATCAGCAATCCCAACTGTCTGGTCCAACTGAACCTAAACTTGGTAAGGGCAAACCGTCCAGTCCCATAATTTTCTGAAAAAGCTACTTTGGCACCTCCGTTATGGGGGAAAAGATGTAGTTGCCTGCATCTCAATTTTCAGATATTTTCTTTTCTATTGTCACCATCACTCTGATGTCATTCAGAGGGTCGGAACAGCTCTGAGGTAGAGCGCTGGACTCATAATCTTGGTGATCCTCGGTTGCGGGTTCGAATCTCTGCCGGGCCATTCAGTATGGGGGGGGGGGGGGGGGGGCCCTTAGAGTTAACATTGACTCTGACTCCATTTCCTATACAGTCCTATGAATAAGATTATAAGCTGGGGTTGTGTGTGTGAACACATGCATAACATCTTGCACAAACGTAAATGCCATCACCAACTTTCAGAAGAGAGAAGGCCAGTTTGGCTGTTGGTATGGATGACATGTCACACATAGCATGCACCCTGCATGACAAATGGAAAGAATGAAGGAAGTAAGGAAACTGAGTGAACTATATTGAACAATATTGACTGATGACAAGGGAAATGTCTGAATGAAGCGCCAGCTGGCTGCTCTTCAGTCGGCACTACCCAGGTAGAACGCCCACTGTGTAAACAAGTGTGGATTGTAATAATGCTTTTCTATTACTTTGTACGTCCTGAACCAAACATCAAACAGGTGAATTAACAATGTCTAATATCATGGTCATGGCAATAGCTTTTTTTTCACCTGCCGCACAAGAAGGCCTTGAAAAACAGCACATTGTAAAGGTCAGTTGCTCAGTATCATCAATCTGGCTGTTTAAGGTAAGGTAAGGTAATGTTGATTATAGCCCAGCCGACTGCAAAGGGCTATGTCAGGGCTGTCACTGTGTTGAAGTGAACTCACAAGTCATATATTTATAAAAAAAAACCCTCATTCACATAACCTTTTAAAACACACCTTATAAAAACGCACTGCAAATTTTGCTAAAAATCTTTCCTCTGTAAAATCTTAGATCTGATGAAAAATCTCTTTCAGAAATTCAAAGATCACATCAAGCGGGACATCTCAGAACAAGATTTTCATGGAGTTTGCTGTAAAGTGTTTATGTCTCACATCGTGCAAGTCCCAACACTCTAAAAGAATGTTTCACTGTGAGTAGTACATGACATGGAACGCACCATGGAGCATCTTCACCTTTTGAAAGACAAGAATGGGTGTAAAACAAGTGGCCTATATGCAAATGGCACAAATTATGTGGCTGTTTTTGACATGCACGCTGAGAGATAACTCACCAGAGCCATTGTGAGCGCCGAGTTGACGTCATAGAAAAGCTGTGCTCCGCTGTGTCCATCCTCAACCCAAATGTATAGCAGCAGTGACAACTTCTTCAACACCGCTCTTAGCCCATGCCAGATCTACAACCACCAAAATGATACTTTTTTTATTTTGCTGTCAACACCTCCTCCCCTCCCCCCCTCCTGCATATACACACACTGGGTCACAGACAAAATGATTCGCAAAAACATGCACACAAACATCCATATGGACATGTATGATCAAGACATACACAAATGTCTAAATGACACTATTTCACACATCCATCTTCACAAACAACTATTCCTATATATATATATCTATCTATTTATCAATGTGTGCGCACATACACGCATACACATGAACGCACACATCCATATGCACATGCACATGCACACACATGCCCACATACACATATACACACATATATGTACATACATACAGACACGTGTATGCTCACACAAACCCACAATTCACACACACACACATGCACTTCTGCACACACACATACATGCAGGCACACACATGCACACACATACACGCAGGCACACATGTGCGCACACACACACACACACACACACACACATACATGCGTGCATGCGCGCACACACACACACGCACACACACACTTGTGTACACACATACACACACAAGCGCACACACATGCATGCGCACACACACATGGGCTTGTGCCCACATATCCATACACACACGTGTATATTCACTACACACACACATGAAATAAAAAAAAAAAAACACAATAAATATTAGGTAGGCACTCAAGATCTGACCAGTGCACTGGGCTAACGTGTAGGTCAGTCATCTGCTAAGTAGTAGCCACGAGACCCTCTTCAATTCTCTCATCTAAGTTGTTAATTCATTTATCCATCAGCTTAAAATCATGTGCAGTGTGGTCTCAAAACTTAGTGGTTGTGGTGTTGCATATATGGATTAGTCCGCACGCAGTGATGCCTCCTTCATGAGACTGAAAATGAAACTATCTATCAGTCTGTCTATCAATATATTCCCCATTCTTCTCACAAATGCACACACATTCACACTCACGGCTACCACAGACATATGTTTACAAAGGATTCCACTTTAACACAAATCTGGATAACTGACAACCAAGCAAATCTTGCATTACAAACCAAAAACCTTTTTCTCCCTATCAAAATTCCTCAGTTATTGTTTACGATGTAACAAAACATTTACATCAAGATCAATCAATGTATTGGTATTGGGAAAATGAAAAGCTCTCCAATCAACCTGTTTAACACCAAGATGAAAAACAGGTAAATTTTTTCCTGAATTTGTGCATGTAACATACACCAAAATATTTCTTGAAAATACCGACATTCAGGCATCATGACAGAAGAGCTGGTTTCCCTCTTTCAATGAGTTCCTTTGTAATGACCACAGTATTAAATCTTGTGACTGGCTTTCAAGACTGCAGTCATGATTCCCGATGTCTAGGCCTTTAGCAACTTGAAGGTACCGAACACATGGCAGTCATACACTCTCTGATCAGTAATCATCAATGTTCAAATCATAACATGCATCTAAACATCTACACACAATGTTCAAATCAAAACACGCATCTAACAATCTACAAAATGTTCAAATCATAACACGCATCTAAAGATCTACAAATAAGAAAACTGATGACTTTCAGTTTACAGTCATGTGGACAGCTCCTTCAGTCAAATTTCCATAAATCTGTTATTTCATCAATTGTTTGAAGGTACTAATGTGAAAAGAATTGGATGAAAGGTTGTCATTGGAAGTTCACATGGATTTCTTTCAACCTGGCTTTGCCTTACCGTACATACAGGTGCTGAAGAAAAAAAAAAGAACAAAGGAAGGAAGGGTCAGGTGAGTACACACAGTATTCCCCTTGTTTCATCTGCTTTCCTGCCAATACAAATCATTTCTGTCAACTCAGTGCACTCTTTGCGATTTTATTTACTCAGCATGAATGCTGATAAACACAAGAAAAGTACTATACAATGAATTCTTTTCCTCCAAAACCTTCTCACCCACCTAACTTCCTGTTTCCTCATCTCACAAAGAGGAGGTGTGTTGGATAGAGCTACCTGTTCAGATGAGAGAGTATCCAAGCCCTCCAGTCCCTCCAATACGTTGGAATAACTGTCCAGACTCTCCTGTACACAGGAAAAAAAAGCACACACCCATGTATTTCCCATGTCTCCAGGAGTACAAGTAACACATCTATACTGAAATATCGCCAACATCCCCAGGTGTATCAGGGACACATCACACTGATATATCTCCCACACTCCAGGTGTATCAGGTACACATCACACTGATATATCTCCCACACCTTAAGGTTAGAAGGTACACAATCACACAGCCATTATCTCCAACCCCTAAAAATGTCTTGTTCCTGAAAGTGCAATACATATTCATCACATGCTGTACATCTTCTACACCCCAGTGTGTCATGCGTACACATTACATGCTGTATAATGTATCTCCCACCCTTAAATAAGTCACAGGTACACATTACATGCTGTATAATGTAACTCCCACCTTTAAATGTGCCACAGGTACACATTACATGCTGTATAATATATCCCCCATCCCTAAACACATAAAGCGCATGCGTTAACATGTTGTTTAATGCAAACCCACCTCTAAACATGTCACAGGTACACATCAGATGCTTTACAACATATCTCCAATCCCTAAACATCTCCCTAGTCACACGCAATAACGGTAAAGATGTTATTCCCTCCTACACCCTGCACAGACTTCAGGGTAGAATCACTGAATATTTGCTCAATGAAACGCAACGAAAACCCGCCCCATCCAAACCACACAGACACAAAAAAGACCTTGCAAATGACTTATAAGCCTTCCACCTTAGAAGACAGTCCAGTAATGCACTGGTATAGTACTGGTGCCACTGCACAAAACCCCCTGAAACCTGAACAGCTTGTTTTCACGTTCACGACGTCATTCTTGCCGAGGAATCTTCTTACCTCTTGGCCACAATGCAAAAAGCTTGTGCCTGAACCTAGTTAGCACAGACATGACCCCAGCAACCAAGATGGAAAGAACAATTAAGGGAGTTGACCCTTAGAATACTGAGAAACAGCAACGTACACACCGTAACAATAATTCCTGTTGATTGACAACACACTCTGCATTCTGATGGGATTTGTACGAGGGAGACAGGCATGCAATCACTGTCTTAACTGAAAACAACTGGAAACAGGCGTGCGAGCACTGTCTTGACTGAAAATAACTGGAACCAGGTGTGCACATACTGTCTTGACTGAAAATAACTGGAAACAGGTGTGCACGCACTGTCTTGACTGAAAATAACTGGAACCAGGTGTGCACGCACTGTCTTGACTGAAAATAAATGGAAACAGGTGTGCACACACTGTCTTGACTAAAAACAACTGGAAACAGGCGTGCAAGCACTGTCTTGACTGAAAACAACTGGAAACTGAAAATCAAGTGCAGACACCAAAAGTAAGGAAAAATTCCAATGCATTAAGTTTGAAAACATGGTCTTGACAAAAAATAATTAGAATTGTTGAAGGATTTGGACCATGCTCGCAATTTCAAGTGATCTTGTAAGTCAGCTGTGGTGGCCATTTTGTTTAAATTCTCTAGTGAGTCATCTGCAATGAGTTAATTCACCCCCTCTAGATGAAAAAACAAAAACCATAACAGACATGGACTGTAAAAAAAGGGGTTATGATGGTGCCTGGTCTTGGTTTGAACCAGGTTTTTCATTTCAAGAGTCTACTAGCAAAGGTCCGTTCAGGTAACAACACTTCTTGATGCATTACAGAGTTCGATGCTTGAAATGTGCAGGCATGCATACTTCTGACACCCACATCATACACACTCTACACATGCGATTATGATTATGACTATGAATTGATTATGACTGCATGAAAAGAAAGTGATCAATGAAGAAAACATGCAGACAAATAATCAATCATGAAGGCTTTCTTATCAGTAGATCTGATAGATATCATAAAGGCTTTCTTATCAGTAGATCTGATAGATATCATGAAGGTTTTCTTATCAGTAGATCTGATAGATATCATGAAGGCTTCTTATCAGTAGATCAGGCAGATCCTGGGCTAACTACTTGTAAAACAAAATATAACACACACACAGCACACACACAAATGGCAAGTGTACCGCCTCACTGTCATCCAAACACAGACAGGCATGTACACACTCAGTGGTCATTTTTGGCATAACCTACCAGAAGGACAGACCATGGCTCTGCACCTGGCCTGGAGATCAAGAGGGTCCTTGATAGTCTTCACCAGGTCCTCCAGACAGTCAGATGCCTGGTGCTTTGAAATGACAAAGAAAATATCACACACACACACACACACACACACACACACACACACACACACATACACACATGCACAAACACACATACACATGCATATATGCAGGCTCATACACATGTACATGCACAGATACACTCAAAAACACACATGCACACAAAACACACATACTTGGGACCAAGCATGCACACACATACACACCCCTTCAGAGACAGCACCCACAGTGAGGCACACACACACTGCCATGTCTACATGCCTGCTTCTGCCACTGATGCACCTCATGACAACGCAGCCATATCCACCAGTAGCTGTATACTGTTTGGTTGTTTAAATTTCAATCATGCTTGCTGTCATTCATACTTCAGGGAACACAAGTTTAAACAAGGCCTTATTGAGTCCGACACTGCCTTGACAACCACAACTGAAGCAACATGGCAGTGTCTTGCGTCTTTTTGTCGCTTCATAGCCATCAAACCTGGCTATGGCAAATACTACATACTCTCTTGTGGAAGAAGAATATGAAAGTGTAATATCAGAAAAAAAAGTGTACACATTTGCCCTCCAACACAGTCTGTATCTCTCTCCCCGAAAAATACATTAACACACACACATACACACACACACACACACACACACACACACACACACACACACACATATGCATTATATATCCTTCAGTGCACACAGGTACTTTCACTCACATTTATATTGAACACACACACATGCATTCATACAGATGTACATCCTAAAGAATATTAACTATTACAGCATGCAGAACTCTAGGACAGATGGAAAAACACACACACACACACACACACACACACACACACACACACACACACACGTACACACACTCACACACACACACACACAGCACATACATGCAAGCACACAAAAACATATGCACATAAAGAGTGGAAGACACGAGTCCTAAGAGAAGTGTGCAGTAAGACAGCAACACCCTCTCTACCCCTTCCCCCTCTACACACACACATGCACACACACACACACACACACACACACACACACACACACACACACACACACACACACACACACACACACACACACACACACACACACACACACACACACACATACACACACATACAAATGAACTATAATGTCTCAAGGTGAATTCACTATGCCTGACTTACCTGTGAAAATTTCCACAGGTACAAAGGAAATTTCACAGTACCTGGAGGTAGATATACATTTGGATCTGAAAAAAAAAGAAAAGAAACACATCAATATCAGATTCACCTCAATTCATTTCAAATGGAAGTTTATCCCCACCCCCACCCTCTCCATCCCCATTTCTCACTTATCTGAGTGTGCTGTATGCCTTATTCAAGCGACAGAATGATCAACGATGATTATGGTCACTGCACAGAAGAATGGGTATAGTCAGACGAGACAGACGAAAGAATTAAAGTCAGTGTTATCCCCCCTAACTTTGGCAGGAACAACTCCACTGAGTGGACTGACACTGAACCCATCCTCAGCATATTTCAGTTTTTCCACCTGTTTCCAGGGTATCTGATGGGAATTTCTCAGCTTGAATTGGTGAGTCCTGACGACTGCCCACCAGAGAGTTAGGAAGTTTGCAGGCTTTGATGAATCATGATCAACAACCAAGATGACGATCAAATTATCTAGACTCTGGATTTGCTTCTTTCCATTTAATGTCCATTTCAACTTTGATAGAAAGATGATAAACATTGTCTTCAAGAATTTGACAAACACAGCAAGAACAGCTACCATCCCATTAATCTCCTAAGCTGCCTCGGCAAAACTATGGAGGTTATCATCAACCGGCGGCTCCAGTGCCACCTAGAAAAAAATGGGCAGCTCACACATACACAGTCAGGCTTCAGAAAGAACAGGAGCACTGAGGACAAGGTCACCTTGCTCACAAAAGACATCAAGGACGGCTTCCAACAGAAGATGAGGACACTTGCTGTCTTTGTCGACCTTCCAAAGGCATTCGACTTGGTCTGAAAGGAGGGTCACCTCTTCAAGCGGCTCCAGAAGAAAGTATGTGGAAGGATGTATGTCTGGATCTGGAGCTGCCTGTTCAGCAGGACAGTTCGAGTCAAGCTGGAAGGTTGCACCAGTCTCACAGTAAAGATAAGTGAGGGTGTACCCCAGGGAAGAGTCATCTCGCCAATCCTGTTTACCATCTTCATCAATGATATCACTGACAGGCTGTCCCCCCATATATCCCCAGGCACTGCATGCAGATGAACTTGCTGTCTGGACCAAAGCAGAGCATGTGACCACTGCAAGTATCAGGATGCAGGTGGCCCTGAACCACATCTCAGACTGGGTGAGAGAGCGGCTTGTCACCATCTGCAGGACCAACACTGAAGCCATCTGCTTCTCCCTCTCACCCAAGAGAGAAGAGTTCACCCTATGCATCAGCGGGCAAGAAATTCCCAAGCAGTACACCCCAACATATCTTGGAGTGAAACTGGACCGAAAACTAACTTGGTTGACGTAAATCAGCACCATGCATAGCAAAATGGTGCTGATGAAGAAACTTGCAGTAACAAAATGGGGCAGCCAACATGAAAGTCCTTAAGCAAGTGTACACTGCAACCGTCAGACCCCATATAGAGTATGCCTCCAATGCCTGGTCAGCTGCTGCAGAGACCAACCTGGACAACCTGACCAAAATACAGAATGCGGCCTCAGACTCTTGACAGGAGGCATGAAAACTACTCCAATACCAACCATGGAAAAGACAACAGGCATTGTCTCACTAGAGGAGAGACAACATGTATAACTGCTGCGGCAAAATGAGAAAATCAAAAGACTACCCTTCCCTGTGGGGACAGGTGGAGTCTCTGTGGCGGACTGTGGACTTCACTTTACTTGCTGGATTGAGGATCTAGCATGGCCGGGTACACAAAAAAAAAAGAAAGAAAGGAAGTCTTCAAGAGTTTGAGGTAAAAAAAAAAATGGTATTTTTCTTAAACATGTTCAACCATTATTTTTTCCACACACACACCAGGGGAATTTTTGCTCTCGTTCCTGTAAGATGTCTGTGCACCTATAAACATTTGCCAGTACCGCCTCTTCACTGAGAGAGAAATCTGACAAAGCATATGAAATCAGCAGGAATGCTGCCTGCCTCAATGACCCTTACAGCTGGCTGGGGAGGTCTGCATGCGTGCCTCAATGACCCTTACAGCTGGCTGGGGAGGGCTGTATGCCTGCCTCAGTGACCCTTGCAGCTGGCGGGGGAGGGCTGTATGCGTGCCTCAATGACCCTTACAGCTGGCTGGGGAGGGCTGTATGCGTGCCTCAGTGACCCTTGCGGCTGGCTGGGGAGGGCTGTATGCGTGCCTCAGCATACCTCAATGACCCTTACGGCTGGCTGGGGAGGGCTGTATGCATGCCTCAGTGACCCTTGCGGCTGGCTGGGGAGGGCTGTATGCCTGCCTCAGTGACCCTTGCGGCTGGCTGGGGAGGGCTGTATGCCTGCCTCAGTGACCCTTGCGGCTGGCTGGGGAGGGCTGTATGCGTGCCTCAGCATACCTCAATGACCCTGGCTGGCTGGGGAGGGCTGTATGCGTGCCTCAGTGACCCTTGCGGCTGGCTGGGGAGGGCTGTATGCCTGCCTCAGTGACCCTTGCGGCTGGCTGGGGAGGGCTGTATGCCTGCCTCAGTGACCCTTGCGCTGGCTGGGGAGGGCTGTATGCCTGCCTCAGTGACCCTTGCGGCTGGCTGGGGAGGGCTGTATGCGTGCCTCAATGACCCTTGCGGCTGGCTGGGGAGGGCTGTATGCCTGCCTCAATGACCCTTACGGCTGGCTGGGGAGGGCTGTATGCGTGCCTCAATGACCCTTACGGCTCGCTGGGGAGGGTTGTATGCGTGCCTCAATGACCCTTACGGCTGGCTGAGGAGGGCCGAGTGTTCCACATTCTGTGGCGGAGGGAGGGGGTGGGGGGTAGGTGGATGAAGAACGGTGGCATATCTGTACATCTACTGACTGATTCAAATGTATGTATGTGTCTTTCCTTTTCCTTCTCTTCCTTTTTCTTTCATTCAGTTTTTGTTTTGTTTCACTCTTACTTTCATATCTTTTTAATTTTTACTCATTCACTTCTTTCCCATAATGATCATGATCATTATCACAATTGTAATATTACTGTCATTATTAGTTTTATTACTACTGTTAGCATTTTCATCCCACAGCAGTTGGGCCTAGAAGAAAATCAGTCTGTTTAGTTTCCTGGTGCCCCAGTGTTGAAATTGTGTGTCCTTCATCGCTTTGGTAAGCGCTGGCATCGTGCGCACACCACACACGTGTTTATCGGCTGCAGACTGAGTACTGTGTGTTTTTTTGTGGGTAAGTTTCCTCTTGTGATTAATGCATTATTATTCTTTCACATTCCATAACTGGATATAATTAACTCTGAGTGTGGTTTGTGTGTTGTGATTCTTCTTTGTGCTGTTTGATATATCTTCGGTTCATACCGCGTTCTTAAGTTTTTTTTTTCATGGGTGTTGTTCATCAGTTGCCGGCGGACAGTGACTTGCCATGGGGCCCTGGTCTGTGTGGCACAATGCTGAGACTTGTACACACTCCACCAAACGCTTATTTCCCTTCTCTCTCTCTTTCTCTCGCTCTCTCTCATGCATGCGTGTGCGTGCGTGCGTGCGTGCGTGTGTGTGTGTGTGTGTGTGTGTGTTGTAGTTGTTGTTGTTGTTGTTGCTGTTGTTGTTGTTATTTGTTGCTCTCTCTCTCTCTCTCTGTGCATACATAAGAGTAAGAGTGTGCAAGTGAGTACCCAAGCATGTTTTAATGATAGAGTAAGCTGTAATATCTGGTGATCTCTCTCTCTCTGTCTCTCTCTCTCGCACGCGCGTGACTGCGTGCGTGCGTGTGTGTGTGTGTGTTGTTGCTGTTGTTGTTGTTGCTCTCTCTCTCTCTTTCTCTCTCTGTATACATAGGAGTAAGAGTGTGCAAGTGAGTAGCCTAGCGTGTTTTAATGATAGAGTAAGCTGTAATATCTAGTGATCTCTCTCTCTCTCTCGCTGTGTGTGTGTGTGTGTGTGTGTGTGTGTATGTGTGTGTTATCCATCAGTTTATATACCGCTGTTGTTGGTGTGTGGGTTTCTGTCAATATGTGTACTCACACGTGCGCGTGTGTGTGTATGTGTGTGTGTGTGTGTGTGTGTGTGTGTGTGCTCTCTCTCTCTCTCTCTCTCTCTCCCCCCCAGTCATGAGTAGGCTCACCATGATGATGAAAATGTGGCAACATTTTGCATTGGTGTGTGTATATGTGACATCAGTTTCAAATGATTCAAACAAGCGAAAGACAAGGTCAGGTAGGAAGCATTTCATTGTTTATAACTGACATCTGCATGTGCGGCATGCTAAAATATTGCTTTACTAAAAGCATGGTGTGGCTGTGATAGAATCAGCTTTGGCATGTTTCACAAGCATGTAGAGCACGCAGATAAACAAGCAAAACATGCCTAGGCCGTGGTAGGGAAACCGTCGCCGTGTCCCAGTGATGCTGATCAGAGCCGACACTGTTTATTCAGGCCAAGTACCGGCTGTCAGGTAGGAGTCCCGCGACTAATTTTCTGTCAGTTTAAAAGGAAAGATATGCATGTCCAATATGCTTGAGGCTGAGCGTGATAGCTTCAGGAACGCATGCTCTCCACTGAGTTGCGATTTCGTTTCACTTTGTGTGTGTTCGTTAGTTTGTTTTCAATTGTTTTTTGTCGACAAATCTTTGTGGTGCTTGTCAGCAATGCGTATGAAAGAAGACCCATTCATGTTTTGAGGTCGTTCTGTCAGTCAGAGACCCCACAATACAGTGACATCAATCGACCACAGTTTGTTGCATTCTGGCGCAAAGTATTAATGAAGAAACATAGCATCCTGTTTTTAACACACTATCAGCCAGACAGCTAGTATCACATTACGTGTAGGGAGGAAAGCTTGTGGCAGGTAAGCGCGAGGAAGCTGGCAGCTGTCAGCAGAAGTGCGCTGTTTTAAACAAACCGCGGCCGTTCCATCCCTTCCCCTCCTGCAACTGATAGGCGGTCAGGGGTTATTGCCCTTGTCTTCAACTAAAGATTCCTCTGCAGACAAACGTGATCCCTCTTCTTTTTTTCTTCATCACTATGATTATTATTTTCTGCACTGTTATCATTATCATCACCATCATTGTTATTATTATGATCATTACTGTTATTGCTGTTGCTATCATCATTGTTATTTTATGTTAATTAAAATGATTGTTACTGATCAGAAGTAACTCCCTCATTTTCTGAACAGCCATCCTCCACAAATCATCAGATACACACATACACATACCGCTATGCACGCACGCACACACATACACACGCACACACACACACACACACACACAGAGTTATGACAGTAGTGCAGACAACACTAGGTGTATGCCCAGGTCTGACCAGTGTGTTGGGCTACCAAGCATAAATCAGTCATCTGCACCAGTGTGTCCATTGAGTACCTCATCTTCGATGCTTTAATCTTAGTTACTCATTTATTTTTCCATCCACCTGTAAATCTTGCACACAGTGGTCTCATGGCTGAGCAGATGTGTAGAATGCGTGGTCTAGTCCGCATACACCCATGACACTTCCTTGAACAAACATAAACTAAAACTTACTGACATCAGATTTGTACAGCTCCAGTGCCAGTGAAGTAATCCCCCAAATCTTCCCCTTATCTGCTTTTCCCCCCTCCTCCACTCCCCTGAAAAATTTTTCAAACTTTAATTCAAAAAGGTGCAGTCTGATGCAGATCTGAGCATTGAGTGACACATTGCCCACTTTTTGATCACCCCACAACCAGGAACACTTGCCCCTGCAGCTTTGGTTCATCTTTTCTGATCCCACCACAACCAGGAGCACTTGCCCCTACAGCTTTGATTGATCTTTTCTGATCCCACCACAACCAGGAACACTTGCCCCTACAGCCTTGGTTGATCTTTTCTGATCCCAGCACAACCAGGAACACTTGCCCCTATAACAACTTTGGTTGATCTTTTCTGCAGCATCATGCTGATGCACAAGGTCAGAGCCTGGCTTTGTCTTGCCTTCTCCTGGGAAGACAGAAGCGTCAGTCTGCTCTTGCCAAGAAGTTTTAAAGGTGATTGCATGATGGCAGCATCGTCTGCCAGTGTGTGCTGAAAACATCACCCTGCTCCGCAGAGTCCACTCCCAGGTTTTACCCCCCCCTCCCCCTTCCTCTCCCAACCTTTTTTGTACTTTTTTTCCTTCATGGCTTCTCATGTTTACATTTCTCTGGACTTTGTAAATTTGCAGAAATGTTGGAGTGCTGTGTGCACACCACGTGAAGCTGTCATGATTAAAGTGTTCTCAGCCAGTGAACAAACACACGAATCTCAAGACAAATGACTTACGTTCAGTGCCTGTGAAGCTACTGACCTGTCTCTGAACTCAGTCTGTTCCAAGCCAGTGAAAAGACACAAGAACCTCAAGACAAATGACTTACGTTCAGTGCCTGTGAAGCTACTGACTTGTCTCTGAACTCAGTCTGTTCCAAGCCAGTGAAAAGACACAAGAACCTCAAGATAAATGACTTATGTTCAGTGCCTGTGAACTTAGTGACCTGCGTCTGAAGTCAGTCTGTTCACAGCCAGTGAACAAACACAAGACCTCAAGACAAATGACTGAAGTTCAGTGCCTGTGAAGCTACTGACCTGCATCTGAAGTCAGTTCCAGGCCCTTCAGTTTGGCATAACCAACAGGTCGGATTTCACATCTCTGCTGGTCACAAACGTCTCCTCTGGCCAGGTCACTGAAATCAAGACATGTATGATTGATCAAATGTGTACAGGTATTAACTGTACTGTAAATTCAAACAATTATAAACAGAGGCAACAACACACAGCAAGAACAGTGACATAATAAAACCATGACATCTAATCTTGTCAGGCTACAAATATTTTCATAAAATCTGCACAAGAATTAGGACAATCTGCTTCTTGACCATGACACAATTTCTTCTTTCCTTATTCTTTTTTCTTTCTTGGGCCAGAACTGCATGGTTTGGGGACTGGATGGGCAACTTGCTGTGCCCATGGAATGAACACAAACTTCATTGCACTGTGCACTTTACAGTGAACCCATGGCTCAGCAGCCATGGCATTGTCTGGCAGTTGACAGGTCTGCACACACTGATGCTTCTTATGGAAATCAATTTGTTAAAGAGGTCTTACATTTTTCTTTTCAAATGTGTTATTTGCTGTGTCCTCTTCTCTGTCCTCACAGAGTCAGTATTTAACTGCTGCTTGGTCTACTCCTGCATCCACCCCCCCCCCCCCAACCTCCCCCTTTCCTTCAGTCCTCCTCCTCCCCTATAAAAACAACACCCAGACTGGTCTTGCTGCAGTCCCATATCAGAAGTCCACAGGAAGCAATATCAGGAGTCCACAGGAAGCAATATCAGGATTCCACAGGAAGCAATATCAGGAGTCCAAAGGAAGCAACATCAGGAGTCCACAGGAAGCAATCCACTTACAACCATCACTAGGCAACCCACCAGCAGAGACACGGCAATGTTCCAGCCATCACTAGGCAACCCACCAGCAGACACATGGCAATGTTCCAGCCATCACTAGGCAACCCACCAGCAGACACACGGCAATGTTCCAGCCATCACTAGGCAACCCACCAGCAGAGACATGGCAATGTTCCAGCCATCACTAGGCAACCCACCGGCAGAGACACATGGCAATGTTCCAGCCATCACTAGGCAACCCACCAGCAGAGACACGGCAATGTTCCAGCCATCACTAGGCAACCCACCAGCGGAGACACAACAATGTTCCAGCCATCACTAGGCAACCCACCACCAGCGGAGACACAGCAATGTTCCAGCCATCACTAGGCAACCCACCAGTGGAGACATGGCAATGTTCCAGCCATCACTAGGCAACCCACCAGCAGAGACACGGCAATGTTCCAGCCATCACTAGGTAACCCACCAGCGGAGACACAACAATGTTCCAGCCATCACTAGGCAACCCACCAGCGGAGACACAACAATGTTCCAGCCATCACTAGGCAACCCACCAGTGGAGACATGGCAATGTTCCAGCCATCACTAGGCAACCCACCAGCAGAGACATGGCAATGTTCCAGCCATCACTAGGTAACCCACCAGCAGAGACGTGGCAATGTTCCAGCCATCACTAGGCAACCCACCAGCAGAGACACGGCATGTTCCAGCCATCGCTAGGCAACCCACCAGCGAGACACAACAATGTTCCAGCCATCACTAGGCAACCCACCAGTGGAGACACAGCAATGTTCCAGCCATCACTAGGTAACCCTCCAGCGGAGACAGCAATGTTCCAGCCATCACTAGGCAACCCACCAGCAGAGACACAGCAATGTCACTGAGTCACTTTGGTAGGTTTTAAGTGGCGTGCATTCTCATGCAGGACTGAGTCACTTTGGTAGGTGTTGAGTGGTGTGCATTCTCATGCAGGACAATGTCACCAGCAGAGACACAGCAATGTGACTGAGTCACCGTGGCAGGTGTTTAGTGGTGTGCATTCGCATGCAGCACAATGTCTTTTAGGTCCTCTGTTTACCACAATATTTGCACTGTAAGCATACACGAAGATTCCCCCTTCTCCTTCCCACCCTCCCTCCACCATTCCTTTTTATAAAAAATGTGGAAACAAATGGAGTATACGTTTACATCCAGTTTCTGCTGTCTGTTTGAGAATGCGTTTGTGAGTTGTGTGCGGGTCTGTGGTAAACTTAAACATCAGCACTTTCTTGGCAAGTACAAATACTGTGATCAAACAGAACAGAACTTGTGATGATTAGATACCAACTAGTCTTTGAGGGCAGCTGATGGTGGGATTATGACAGAACCAGTCTGCATGATTGACATAAGGAGTAATGCCACTGACAGCACTGACACTGGATGGGAAAGACATTTGACCATTTGTGTCTGATGACAGTTGGTCATAACAGTGCTGTGGTGGACACCAGGACAATCAGGGATCTCCCCATCCCCCAGTCATGCGCGACAGGACAGAGGTGTTGTCACCAGCCCAGTTCTTCATGTTGTCCACCAGGACTTCTTCACTCCTCAGGAATGTCCACTTTCAGCTCTGCCTGGCGAAATGGTCTTGAAAAAAGCAAGTCATGGCACAACACATGCTGGGCAAGCTTCTGATGTAGATCACTGTCAGGAGGGGTCCATGTCTGCCTGCCTAGGGGTTGACTTGCTTCCTGATGTATAAACGAAAAGAAGGGGTAGTAGAAATGAAGGTCAGGGTTAAACTCACCAAACCCCTTTTTTTGTCCCATCTGGGGTCGTGTGAAAACGGCTCTGGAGACTTTGGGGGGTCTGCAGGCGACACATACTCTACCGTGTTGCCCATAACAGCATTCACTTGATCATTCGCCTGCCAGCATGGCTGAAAGACACCAAGCAAACAGCATACTTATCACTGCCTATCTGTCATAGGTTCATGTGTATCTATGTAATGCTGGACCCATATCAGTGTGTAACACATACAAGTTTTTTTTTTTTAATTCCCTGGATTTTTTTCATACTTTTCAAACTTTTGTTTTCTTAGTCAACACATGGAATGTTTTTTTTTTTTTTTTTTTTTGCTGTTCCAACCTCTGCGCCACCTCAGAGGCAGTGCACACATGCCGCTCCTTCCAACACCCCATCCACAGCCACAG
>JADBJO010004313.1:107500-117500 GCA_016801955.1 Conus betulinus | reverse complement strand
GTGGATAAAGTCCATTCCTATCTTTCTGCTGCACTGAACCTTCCATGAACTGAATCAGGTACTCATGGACTGCTGGGTGGAGGAGAGAGTTTTCAAACCTGAAAAAAATCTGACCCCACATGTGGTTTTAACTCACAACCATCAGCTCCAGAGGCAGTCACTCTAATCATTGGACTTCCAGCCCCTCTTAGGCTGTGTAACTTTAGTTGCAAAGTGAGGCAACTGCAGGTGTGTTAAAAAGCGTTCAAAGTCAACTCCGCCAAAGAACATTGACAAACGAATCACAAGACAAGAACTTGATCCGTTTTGGCTTCTTATGTATTCTTCTTGCACATTTAACTCATATCCCATGCATGAATATAATAAGAACAAGGAGAATCTGACAGAGTTAAGTGAATGCTCTTTTTTTTTTTTTTTCATTTTTGTTGTCCTGAGTTTTGTTTATCTTGCCTGAAGAAGACCTAAAAGGTCGAAATGTGTCATGTTTTGTCTAGTGATTCGTTAGTCCATGTTGTTTGGCAGAGCTGATTTAAAAATTTTTTTTTTTAAAAGATTTGTGTAGCTCTAGTCAAAAGCCTTTAATGTTTTCAAAGTAACACAAGCCATGCTGACATTTTAGAGAAGATGACAAGATCCTGTGTACAGCATGCATTTTAAAATCCTTTCATTCATGTCAAAGAACCAATCAATCCCAGCATGAGTGATGTCTGTGGCAAGAACTCTTCAGAAGTAAAAGGCCTTTGGGAGCCTGTAGACCTCCACCAAACTCCAAGAGATTCTGGACTAGATCTTCAACTCTTTTCATCCAGCACCCAAGAGTCAGGGCACATGAACACCAGAGGTCAGTTATCAATCTCGGTTCAGATCTTGTGCATTTAAGTCATATCCCATGCATGAGCAATAAGGATAAGGAGACTATGTTGAAGTTACTTCTTTCTTGTATTAGGTGTTGCTTTAATTAAATAAATAACTTTCAAATCATGCTGTGATTTTTTTTTTCAGTTTTTCTTTCTTCCAAAAAAATGAGCCAGTGAGTAAAGCTTCCAATGAAATCACAGCAGATGATCATAACAAATAACTCTTAACCCTCACAGTGCTATGTATATCAATTTATACTTTAAAGAAATGTAGTTAAAATCTAGGACGGGAAACTCGTCACACACCACACTTGAGAATTGGCTTCTGCATACATATTATTTGCACTAGATATGCAAACCTATACATTTTTAGAACTAGAGATGTTGTAGAATCTAGTGAAATAACTGAAAATACTGTAGGTTGTACCTACTTGGAGACTGACCTCAAAAAATATAAGCAGACAAAATTTCTGAAAAAGTTATTTGAAAAGTAAGTCAAATGTTAGGAGAGACACAGTTTTTCTTCTGTACTACCTAAACACTTCAGACCTGAAATAAAATGAAGACAAATATGTGCTGGAAACATGGGAAAGATGATAATTCTCTTGACTTGAGCTATGTATAATGAATTGTGCCTCAAATGATGTACCTATAATTCAGCATCCGGACAATCGAATTTCACTATATAAGGAAATGGGGTTTGTGCAGGCTTGTCTTGAAGCTAGATAGGTAAAACTATATGTTTTTGTAAACTAGAGATAATGAGGAATCTGAAAAAAAATAATTACAAGACAGTACCCTGATGGCAGCTGAAGATATTCTTCACAGTGTAATCCAGAACATTGGTGAAAAGGTAATCCAAAACGTCAGCCACATTGTTTGAAACACCACAGTTTTCCTGCTTGAATGTCAAAACACTTGAAACTTGAGAGAAAACAAAGAAGAATGTGTCCTTGGAAGACACAGAACAAAGTTAGGGTCTTGGTCTTTCGTGGAAGGCTGAAAAGCACTTGGAGCAGAGTCCCACGTCACATCCAGAACATTCCCAGCCAGAGCGCACATGAGTAGGATGGCCAGCAGCACAGTTCCTCTTTCTTCAACTCCTTCACTCTCAGCATCTCTCTCCTCTGCAGTAGTGCTTCCAGATTCTGGATCACACAAGAAAACATATATCCTAAGTCTTCTGTTCATTTCATTGTTTCATAATGGTGCAAGAGATGTTACAGAGAGCTTGACTCAGTTTCCACTAATTAGTCTGATTTTTAAGAAAGAAAAAAAAAAAATGACCAGCATTACTTATTCATTCTATGAAAAATGAAGTCATGCATAAAATCATAAATAAGAATAAAATCTGAATCACTAGCATATAAGGAGGGGGGGCAGGGCAATAGCTTTAATTGGAGGCACGCCCATCGTGACATGCCCACACTGTTTCCAAACTAAAAAAAATAAACAAACAAAAGTTATAAATTGTTCTCTTCAAATCACCACTTTTATTGATCTCTAAAGTGCTTTCAAAACACCTACAATCACCCCAAAAAACGATCTTCTAGTTTGATCAGGCCAAAGCCTATCACTCCTGTAAGTAACCATGTACCCTGCCCCCTTTCCGTCCCCCCTTCCTTCATGTGGCGGACCAACAAATGTAAAATAACCAATGACTGCACGCAGCATGTGTTCCATCACTCGACAAACAAAAATAATCAAAGTTTATCCACTCACCTGCTTCGCTTTCGTTACTACAGCCTTCAGCAACTGATTGTTCACTCGTGCCACTTCCACGCAACTCCTGCTCGACTTGGTCGCTGATTCACTCATTATTTCAGTCAAAACCAACAAAAAACTTCGAGATAACTGACTGACAAGGCTTGCCGGTGCACAATGGATACTAGCAAGTCACGTGAACTGATCAACCCGGATGTTTAGCAGTGGTGGTATAATGGTTCTCGTCTGAGCCACGATCGTGGCCCAACGCAGTCGGGTGGTAAAGCCACGATCGTGGCCCACCGCAGTCAGCGGGTTAATCTATAGGTACAAAAAGCTGTATAAATTTACACAGTACCAAAAAATGTAATTTGACTATATTTCATTTGCATCTTATCACAAATACACTAATCCACCCTGTCAGGATATTCAGTACTGAAGAAGCAATGAAGTCTTGCCTCTATTTATCAATGAAACATGTCTCACTGGATGGTTCAAACACACTAAAAAAATCAATATGTTGATGAAACATGACATTCCTGTAGCTGTGTGTCCTATCTAAGTGTCAGTCCAGGGTTAAGACCGTTACAGTAAAGCAGCCTCTATCTTCCAAACATGCCAGGCTGGGAAGACTGCACCACCAGATGCTATGTCAGAGCTGAAAGGGCTAATCATTATGGTACCAAGAGGGAAGAAGATGGAATGCAGGTGAAATGCAAAGTCATTAAATTTTCGTGTGGGTCCGTGGTACCCATATGGACATGACCCAGTAAGGATGAGCTTACGACATTGTGGCATAGATCCTTAGCATGGATCTGTATCACAGACCAGATTCAGGATCTGTGCCAAAACCACAGAATCAATTTTGATGAAACTTGGAGAGATGAACTGTGGCCCTACAAGGATGAACTTGTTGCATTTTGGAATTCGTTGTGTGGATCTACATCAGAGATGGGATCCAGGACCCATGTGAAAACAGTTGAATCACTTTTATGGAAGCTGTGATCAGTGGGTTTTGCATAAACTTGCTCACAAACGAAGAAGCCAACAGATGTGAAGAACAGGCAGCCTCCTGGCTGACTAAAACACTTGCGCCAGTGAAGATGAGGGCACAGATCCATTTTGATGTTGACAGATAAACGAGTAAACTCCTGCTGGAAGAAAAGAAAGATGGCACCGTACTATGGGGATGCCTTTTCTTGGGAAGAACAATTCCAATTTTAAGCAGAGATACCTGTTGTAATGATGGAATTATCTAATCTAATGCAATGCAACATTATGCAATACAACACAAAGCCGTGCGATACAATACAATACAATACAATTAAGTACCATACAAGGTCAGACACAGAGCCCCATATCAGCCAACAGCACAATCCCACATCTACAAGTTTCCACAAAAGCATTACCCAGCCCCACATTTGCTCTTGTTGAATGACGGCAAGTGGATACAATTAAAATGATCAAACTAAACTTGGCAGTTTCTCCTCCTCTATCTCCAGCCCCCCTCTGTACTCCCCTCCTGTTCCACATGCCCTTACTACCCCCCTCTCCCTCCCCCACCCCCCTTCAACTTACCATCTCCAATCATTACAAAACGGAATTTTGAAGGGGGAGTCTTGCTAGGAGAAACTGTGAAAACTGCCAATAGGTGTTTGACACCATGCAACACTATGGATTGCAATGGTCATATGTTCTGAACTGTAGATAGACATATACAGCAAGCATGAATCTGGTACACACAGGCACCAGCATGTCTACAGCACACTTGCTCTATGTAATCATCATCATCATCTTCATCCACATTTTGAAAATTCCATACATGAGGTCAGTGAGGTAAAGAAAGGGTGCTACAGCACCATACTGTGATGGGAAAGGGCCACTCTTAGGTCACAGAGTCTGATGGTGGGGAGTGTGAGCCATTTAAGGGGTCAGACTTTTGCGGCTTGCAAACTGTCTGTGAACACCTAGCAGTAAATTTACACTTGATTCAAGTCAGGGAATGTTCAGGCAGCGGAAGGAAAGGGATGGGTTATGCTTTCCATAGTGTTGTGCTCCAGACACAGTGCACCTCCAATTGTTCACTGCTCTACAGCCATAATGCTACAGGATGTTCACTGCCATAATGCTACAGCCTTAGTGCTGCCTTAGGATGTTCACTGCTCAACAGCCATAATGCTACAGGATGTTCACTGCTCTACAGCCATAATGCTAAAGGATGTTCACTGCTCTACAGCCATAATGCTACAGGATGTTCACTGCTCTACAGCCATAATGCTACAGGATGTTCACTGTTCTACAGCCTTAGTGCTGAAGGATGTTCACTGCTCAACAGCCATAATGCTACAGGATGTTCACTGCTCTACAGCCATAATGCTAAAGGATGTTCACTGCTCAACAGCCATAATGCTACAGGATGTTCACTGCTGTACAGCCATAATGCTACAGGATGTTCACTGCTCTACAGCCATAACGCTGAAGGGATGTTCTCTGCTCTACAGCCATAGTGCTACAGGATGTTCACTGCTCTACAGCCATAATGCTACAGGATGTTCACTGCTCAACATCCATAATGCTACAGGATGTTCACTGCTCTACAGCCATAATGCTACACAGGACGTTCACTGCTCTACAGCCATAGTGCTACAGGATGTTCACTGCTCTACAGCCATAACGCTGAACAATGTTCACTGCTGTACAGCCATAGTGCTACAGGATGTTCACTGCTGTACAGCCATAATGCTGAAGGATGTTCACTGCTCTACAGCCAAAATGCTGAAGGATGTTCACTGCTCTACAGCCATAATGCTACAGGATGTTCACTGCTCAACAGCCATAATGCTACAGGATGTTCACTGCTCTACAGCCATAATGCTACAGGATGTTCACTGTTCTACAGCCTTAGTGCTGAAGGATGTTCACTGCCCTACAGCCATAATGCTACAGGATGTTCACTGCTCTACAGCCATAATGCTACAGGATGTTCACTGCTCAACAGCCATAATGCTACAGGATGTTCACTGCTGTACAGCCATAATGCTACAGGATGTTCACTGCTCTACAGCCATAATGCTGAAGGATGTTCACTGCTCTACAGCCATAGTGCTACAGGATGTTCACTGCTCTACAGCCATAATGCTGCTGAGGATGTTCACTGCTGTACAGCCATAGCGCTACAGGATGTTCACTGCTCT
The DNA here is from genome assembly GCA_016801955.1 of Conus betulinus. Lineage (NCBI taxonomy): Eukaryota > Metazoa > Mollusca > Gastropoda > Neogastropoda > Conidae > Conus > Conus betulinus. The sequence continues at coordinate 111,745 of JADBJO010004313.1, read as the reverse complement.
ACAGCCATAATGCTGAAGGATGTTCACTGCTCTACAGCCATAATGCTAAAGGATGTTCACTGCTCTACAGCCATAGTGCTACAGGATGTTCACTGCTCTACAGCCATAATGCTGAAGGATGTTCACTGCTCTACAGCCATAATGCTGAAGGATGTTCACTGCTCTACAGCCATAGTGCTGAAGGATGTTCACTGCTCTACAGCCATACTACAGCCATGCTGAAGGATGTTCACTGCTCTACAGCCATATAGTGCTGAAGGGATGTTCACTGCTCTACAGCCATAATGCTGAAGGATGTTCACTGCTCTACAGCCATAATGCTACAGGATGTTCACTGCTCTACAGCCATAGCCATAATGCTACAGGATGTTCACTGCTCTACAGCCATAGTGCTGAAGGATGTTCACTGCTCTACAGCCATAATGCTGAAGGATGTTCACTGCTCTACAGCCTAATGCTACAGGATGTTCACTGCTCACTGCTCTACAGCCATAATGCTACAGGATGTTCACTGCTCTACAGCCATAATGCTGAAGGATGTTCACTGCTCTACAGCCATAATGCTGAAGGATGTTCACTGCTCTACAGCCATAATGCTGAAGGATGTTCACTGCTCTACAGCCATAATGGATGTTCACTGCTCTACAGGATGTTCACTGTTCTACACAGCCATAATGCTGAAGGATGTTCACTGCTCTACAGCCATAATGCTGAAGGATGTTCACTGCTCTACAGCCATAATGCTGAAGGATGTTCACTGCTCTACAGCCATAATGCTGAAGGATGTTCACTGTTCACTGCTCTACAGCCATAATGCTGAAGGATGTTCACTGCTCTACAGCCATAATGCTACAAGGATGTTCACTGCTCTACAGCCATAGTGCTACAGGATGTTCACTGCTCTACAGCCATAAGCCATGCTGAAGGATGTTCACTGCTCTGTACAGCCATAATGCTGAATGCTCTACAGCCATGTTCACTGCTCTACAGCCATAGGATGCTGCTCTACAGCCATAATGCTACAGGATGATGTTCACTGCTCTACAGCCATAATGCTGAAGGATGTTCACTGCTCTACAGCCATAATGCTGAAGGATGTTCACTGCTGTACAGCCATAATGCTGAAGGATGTTCACTGCTCTACAGCCATAATGCTGAAGGATGTTCACTGCTCTACAGCCATAATGCTGAAGGATGTTCACTGCTCTACAGCCATAATGCTGAAGGGATGTTCACTGTTGTACAGCCATAGTGCTACAGGATGTTCACTGCTCTACAGCCATAATGCTAAAGGATGTTCACTGCTCTACAGCCATAATACAGCCATAATGCTAAAGGATGTTCACTGCTCTACAGCCATAATGCTGAAGGATGTTCACTGCTGTAGCACATAATGCTACAGGATGTTCACTGCTGTACAGCCATAATGCTACAGGATGTTCACTGCTCTACAGCCATAGTGCTACAGGATGTTCACTGCTGTACAGCCATAATGCTGAAGGATGTTCACTGCTGTACAGCCATAGTGCTACAGGATGTTCACTGCTGTACAGCCATAATGCTAAAGGATGTTCACTGCTGTACAGCCATAATGCTAAAGGATGTTCACTGCTGTACAGCCATAGTGCTACAGGGTGTTCACTGCTGTACAGCCATAATGCTGAAGGATGTTCACTGCTCTACAGCCATAATGCTGAAGGATGTTCACTGCTCTACAGCCATAATGCTACAGGATGTTCACTGCTTCTACAGCCATAATGCTACAGGGATGTTCACTGCTCTACAGCCACAATGCTACAGGATGTTCACTGCTCTACAGCCACAATGCTACAGGATGTTCACTGCTCTACAGCCATAATTGCTACAGGGTGTTCACTGCTCTACAGCCATAATGCTACAGGATGTTCACTGCCCTACAGCCATAATGCTACAGGATGTTCGCTGCCCTACAGCCATAGTGCTGCAGGATGTTCACTGCCCTACAGCCATAATGCTACAGGATGTTCACTGCTGTACAGCCATAATGCTGCAGGATGTTCACTGCTCTACAGCCATAATGCTGAAGGATGTTCACTGCTCTACAGCCATAATGCTGAAGGATGTTCACTGCTCTACAGCCATAATGCTACAGGATGTTCACTGTTACACTGCTCTACAGCCATAACAGCCTACAGGATGTTCACTGCTCTACAGCCATAGTGCTACAGGATGTTCACTGCTCTACAGCCATAATGCTAAGGATGTTCACTGCTCTACAGCCATAATGCTACAGGATGTTCACTGCTCTACAGCCATAATGCTACAGGATGTTCACTGCCCTACAGCCCTACAGCCATAGTGCTGCAGGATGTTCACTGCCCTACAGCCATAATGCTACAGGATGTTCACTGCCCTACAGCCATAATGCTGCATGATGTTCACTGCTCTACAGCCATAATGCTGAAGGATGTTCACTGCTCTACAGCCATAGTGCTACAGGATGTTCACTGCTCTACAGCCATAATGCTACAGGATGTTCACTGCTCTACAGCCATAATGCTAAGGATGTTCACTGCTCTACAGCCATAATGCTAAAAGGACTTAACCTTTTAATCTTCACCATAGACTTACCTTTGAAAAATGAATTTTGATTTCCAACATAATGCCCTCTTTGCATTTGAATTCACTTTGACCACGAACTTTTCCATCTTCATCAAGAAGGATCCAGACAGGCCTTTGAACTTGATCATCTTCCCATTCACCCTGCACAGTACAGGACTGAATTAGCTCCCTTTACACATGCTGTTGTTTTCCCCCTTGACTTTCACTCTCTATGGCAGTTTAGATACAACAGAAAAAAAAAAAAAATCATCATACAATATTTATGAAGTTCATCATTCAAGCCATTACAAGGAAAGGTTATTACTCATGCAAGCATAATTAATGTATAATTAATGCTAACAATGGGTTCAGCAGACTTGGGGGGAAAACAACTGCCAGTGAAGCGTGTTACGAAGTTTTAGTGAGCTGCATATCACGGAACATATGAGCAGTGGTTGTTGTTTCATGAGATACGGGAAATTTTGCTCACTTCCCTGAGCACTTCAGTCTGTGTCACGCTTTGCACGCAACAGAGTTCTGTCCCTCTCTGTCTGAATCAACCTCAGTGCCACTTTGCACACAGCATTCTACAGAGTTCTGACCCTCTCTGTCTGAATCAACCTCAATGCCACTTTGCACGCAGCATTCTACAGAGTTCTGCCCCTCTCTGTCTGAATCAACCTCAATGCCACTTTGCACGCAGCATTCTACAGAGTCCTGTCGCTGTCTGTCTGATCAACCTCGGCGCCACTTTGCACGCAGCATTCTGCAGAGTCCTGTCCCTCTGTCTGAATTAACCTCAATGCCATGATGTATATACATCACATGCATCCTAAGCTTCCTTTTGTGTCGGTTTTCTTTCTCTACACAAGTTCCCAACACACTCAACACAAACCAGTCCATCTCTCACACTACAGTGAGTAGCTTGTGTTCAGCTGATGGTTTCATCACTTTCATCATGGCTCACACCATGGTGTTGCAAAATAGATTGTAACACCGTCAACAACGACAACAACTTTTGACAAATAAGCACTTGCCACCTATAATATACATCATGCTCTTTTACAGAACACATGGTGACAGTTGTGTTAAAAACAAACAGCCAGCGCAGCACCTGGTTAAAATTACATGAACACTGGTAGTCTGCTGACTGTTATTGGAAGGAACAAAGACGACGTAGCGTGTTGACCGTTATTGGAAAGAACAAAGATGACGTAGTGACCGTTATTGGATGCTGACCGTTATTATTGGAAGGAACAAAGACGACGTAGTGTGCTGACCGTTATTGGAAGGAACAAAGACGACGTAGCGTGCTGACCGTTTATTGGAAGGAACAAAGACGACGTAGCGTGCTGACCGTTATTGGAAGGAACAAAGACGACGTAGCGTGCTGACCGTTATGAAGGAACCCGTTATTGGAAGGAACAAAGACGACGTAGCGTGCTGACCGTTATTGGAAGGAACAAAGACGACGTAGCGTGCTGACCGTTATTGGAAGGAACGTGACGACGTAGCGTGCTGACTGTTATTGGAAGGAACAAAGAAGACGTAGCGTGCTGACCGTTATTGGAAGGAACAAAGAAGACATAGTGTGCTGACCATTATTAGAAGGAACAAAGAAGACCTGCACAGCACGGAACTGACCAGGTTTGATTGGTGCCAGAA
>JADBJO010004313.1:75000-102500 GCA_016801955.1 Conus betulinus | reverse complement strand
CATCCATTAAGTGGATGAAACTTGACTGTGTGGTCCCAGTCTTCCCAACTGAATCTGCAGCAAACTTGACTCTGGGTAGGAGCCGGTGTGGGCAGAAAAAAACCCACATGATGGGATTCGAAGCTATGACCTCCCAGCTGGGAGTCCGCGATGCTAACTACTTTGCCACGGCAGCTGGTCAGACAGACTCATAACCTTGGTGATCCTGGGGTTGTGGGTTTGAAATCTCCACTGGCGGGCCGTTTTGGTACAAGGGGATTTTTTCCTTAGAGTTACATTGGTTCTGACTCCATTTCCTAAAGAGTCCTTCGAATGGGACTGTAAACTGAGGTTCCGTGTGTAAATGTACGCGCATAACACCTTGCACACACGTAAAATTCCATCACCAACTATTGAAAGATAAGGCCAGTTTGGCAGTTGGTATGGATGACATATTACACATAGTATGTACCTTATGTGAGAAATTAAAAGAATGAAGGAATTAAGAAAACTGAGTGAACACATTGACTGGATAACATGGGAAACGACTGAATGAAGCACAGGCAGGCAGATCTTCAGTTGGCACTACCCAGGTCGGCAGCCTGTTGTTTACATGAGAGTGTGGATTGTCAGCGCTTTGTTATAATGTATCATTATTGTTTTCTGGACCATGAGGTCTTCTGGGTTTTGTCTTTTTTTTTTTTTTGCTTAAATCAAACCTCAAGAATCAGTGTGCCTTTTTGAGGTGCAAAGATTCTGCTTTTTTTATTTTTTATTTTTTTCATCACCTTTACGCTAGATCATCATCTTTCTAAGTTGTGTCACTGACACTATACACAATGTGGACAATTCTGCACAGTGAAATGTCCAACAGACACCCGCCCAGTAAGACTTCCCCTCTTTCACTTTGCAGGCATGTAACAAAAATGGATTCATCATCTTCTGATGACATCGCACTTGGACCATATTTTGATAATTCAGCAGATCAACACAAAATGACCAAAGCATACAAACTACACACTACGTTGCACAAGAGAATGCACGTACAGAACTTCAGGGTCAGGAGGTCGGTAATGGGTCTGATCATACAGCTGCTTCCTCCAGCTGTTGGACGCCTGCAGCCAAGGAAAGTTGTGGAAGGGCACGATGCTGCTGTACCCTGCAAGACAAGACAATGTCATCATCATTGCTGTACCCTGCAAGACAAGACAATATCATCATGACTGTTGTACCCTGCAAGACAACGTCATCATCCCTGCTGTATCCTGCAACACAACGTCATCATCCCTGCTGTATCCTGCAACACAATGTCATCATCCCTGCTGTACCCTGCAAGACAACACAATGTCATCATCATTGCTGTACCCTGCAAGACAACACAATGTCATCATTCCTGCTGTACCCAGCAAGACAACACAATATCATCATCCTTGCTGTATCCTGCAACACAATGTCATCATCATTGCTGTACCCTGCAAGACAACACAATGTCATCATTCCTGCTGTACCCTGCAAGACAAAACGATGTCATCATCATTGCTGTACCCTGCAAGACAAAGACAACACAATGTCATCATCCCTGCTGGACCCTGCAAGACAACACAATGTCATCATCCCTGCTGTACCCTGCAAGACAACACAATGTCATCATCATTGCTGTACACTGCAAGACAACGTCATCATCATTGCTGTACCCTGCAAGACAATGTCATCATCCCTGCTGTATCCTGCAATAAGACAATGTCATCATCCCTGCTATCCCTGCAAGACAACACAATGTCATCATCCCTGCTGTACCCTGCAGACAACAATGTCATCATCCTGCTGTATCCTGCAAGACAAGACAATGTCATCATCCCTGCTGTATCCTGCAAGACAACACAATGTCATCATCCCTGCTGTACCCTGCAAGACAAGACAATGTCATCATCCCTGCTGTATCCTGCAAGACAACACAATGTCACCATCATTGCTGTACCCTGCAAAGACAATGTCATCATCCCTGCTGTATCCTGCAAGACAATGTCATCATCCCTGCTGTACCCCTGCAAGACAAGACAATGTCATCATCCCTGCTGTATCCTGCAAGACAATGTCATCATCCCTGCTGTATCCTGCAAGACAACACAATGTCATCATCATTGCTGTACCCTGCAAACAACACAATGTCATCATCATTGCTGTACCCTGCAAGACAACACAATGTCATCATCATTGTTGTGTCCTGCAAGACAACACAATGTCATCATTCCTGCTGTACCCTGCAAGACAACACAATGTCATCATCCCTGCTGTACCCTGCAAGACAACACAATGTCATCATCCCTGCTGTACCCTGCAAGACAACACAATGTCATCATCCCTGCTGTACCCTGCAAGACAATGTCATCATTCCTGCTGTACCCTGCAAGACAATGTCATCATCCCTGCTGTACCCTGCAAGACAATGTCATCATCATTGCTGTACCCTGCAAGACAACGTCATCATCATTGCTGTACCCTGCAAGACAACACAATGTCATCATGCCTGCTGTACCCTGCAAGACAACACAACGTCATCATCATTGCTGTACCCTGCAAGACAACACAATGTCATCATCATTGCTGTACCCCTGCATGACAACATAATGTCATCATCCCTGCTGTACCCTGCAAGACAACACAATGTCATCATCATTGCTGTACCCTGCAAGACAAGACAATGTCATCATCATTGCTGTACCCTGCAAGACAACACAATGTCATCATCCCTGCTGTACCTGCAAGACAACACAATGTCATCATCATCATGCTGTACCCTGCAAGACAACACAATGTCATCATCATGCTGTATCCTGCAAGACAACACAATATCATCATCATTGCTGTACCCTGCAAGACAACACAATGTCATCATTCCTGCTGTACCCTGCAAGACAACACAATGTCATCATCCCTGCTGTACCCTGCAAGACAACACAATGTCATCATCCCTGCTGTACCCTGCAAGACAACACAATGTCATCATCTCTGCTGTACCCTGCAAGACAACACAATGTTATCATCCCTGCTGTACCCTGCAAGACACACAATGTCATCATCCCTGCTGTACCCTGCAAGACAACACAATGTCATCATCCCTGCTGTACCCTGCAAGACAACACAATGTCATCATCCCTGCTGTACCCTGCAAGACAATGTCATCATCCCTGCTGTACCCTGCAAGACAACACAATGTCATCATGTACCCTGCAAGACAATGTCATCATCCCTGCTGGACCCTGCAAGACAACACATTGTCATCATCATTGCTGTACCCTGCAAGACAACACAATGTCATCATCCCTGCTGTACCCTGCAAGACAATGTCATCATCATTGCTGTACCCTGCAAGACAACACATTGTCACCATCATTGCTGTACCCTGCAAGACAATGTCATCATTGCTGTACCCTGCAAGACAACACAATGTCATCATCATTGCTGTACCCTGCAAGACAATGTCATCATGCCTGCTGTACTCTGCACGACAAGACAATGTCATCATCATTGCTGTACCCTGCAAGACAACACAATGTCATCATCATTGCTGTACCCTGCAAGACAACACAATGTCATCATCCCTGCTGTACTCTGCACGACAAGACAATGTCATCATCATTGCTGTACCCTGCAAGACACAACACAATGTCATCATCATTGCTGTACCCTGCAAGACAACACAATGTCATCATCCCTGCTGTACCCTGCAAGACAACACAATGTCATCATGCCTGCTGTACCCTGCAAGACAACATGATGTCATCATCATTGCTGTACCCTGCAAGACAATGTCATCATCATTGCTGTACCCTGCAAGACAATGTCATCATCCCTGCTGTACCCTGCAAGACAATGTCATCATCATTGCTGTACCCTGCAAGACAATGTCATCATCCCTACTGTACCCTGCAAGACAACACAATGTCAGAGAACACACACATGCTCTCTGGTACTCCTGTTAGAAACTGTGTACATCTTTTTTCTATCTCTGTCTTCACCAATTATCAACAATGCATCAGTTCCTTAGCATCACTTTTTCCCACCAACATTTGAATGCTGCTGGATGATAATTGCTCCTGATCCAGTCAGAGATAATAAATACCCACAACAAATTTTCAAACCCACAATCCTGTACATACAAAATGTAGCAAGAAAAATGCCTTCCAAACGATAGCTAAGACCATTTTAGAAAAAGAGGGTGCACAATTCAACTGGGAAATGCTGGATTCCATAACAGCGGTCATAAAAGGGTTAAATCCAACTCACGTGGCCCGCACTTTTCCGCCACGATGATGCGGTCGTGCTTATGCTGACGACAGACATACTTGTGGCTGCTTTCGCTGGCCAGGGCAGAGTAGTAGTCAAAATGGAAACACGCATTTCTGTCCAGTGCTTTTGTCAGCGTGAACTCGCAGCACTTGTTACAAGGCATCGTAATCTGTTGACAATCAAGATTTACCCAGGTTTTCCTTAAAAGGAAAAAAAAAAAGCCCCAAACTGTGCTACAAAAAAACCCCCTCCATTTTCACCATATCAATTCAGCTCATTCATTAAGCAATTGTTATATATCAACAGAAAGGGTAAAGTGCGAACTTTGTAATGAGCATAGAATTAAAATACATTTTGGTAAAATATAGCAATGCTTTTTTGTTACAGAAACAACAAAAGTAAAATGTAGGAGAACACAATCTAGTTTACGTTTGTTTGGTTAGTATGACAACAGCAAATGAGGAAGAAAAGGGGCATAAAACTTCGCTCTTACTTTGAACAGATGCAGAGAAAGCCTGAGGTATTCAATATGTGTAATCCAAGTGAATTTTTTTTTAAGGCATTTAAATCATTGCACACAGTACACACTTTTCACTGTTTTTTGTTTCAGATGATACGACTTATAAAACTATTAAAATACACAGAGCAAATAAAAATGAAGCTCAGATTCTTTTCGAAAAAAACGTGTACACCTTTACCCCCCATCATTTTCTGAACTACTTTACTGAACCAGTTCTAAAACCACATGTCATTCTCCTTCTGCCCGATATGTTGGTGAGGCAGGAAATTCACACACGTGCCTTACAGTGCCAGACGGGTCTCTTTGTTCGGACTGCTCTAAGGTCACAAAGGTCATCGCTAGTGCATGTAAACTTACCCTCCCAGTGGCTAGAACCCTGTTCTAAATATTTATGGCAGCTGCATCCCCTAGACGGTAGACGAGAGAGCATGGGAATTTCGCACGGCGCGTCGCGAAAAGGTTAAAAAGAAAAAATGAAAAATGCTAGAATATGAAAGCATTTTCCTTTGTTTTTTTCAGCTCATCGATTAATATAGTGAAGCCAAGTGTACTGTATGAAGAATGATATTAGTTTGACCAAAGTCTAGTATGACATGTATGCAGGCATTGACATATCTGCAGGTAATGTGTCAAAGGAAAGTAGAAGTACTGGTGGTTAGGGCAAAGAAAACAGGAAAGTGAAGAGAAAATAGTTGCTGAAAACTGTGTTTAACCACACTAATTTCTTTCAACACTTTAAGTGAACATATTAGTAGTTTCTTTTTCTCATGCACATTGTTTCCAAAGCATATAATGTGTATACAAGCATGAGTATGTGTGTGTGTGTGTGTGTGTGTGTGTGTGTGTGTGTGTGTGTGTGTGTGTGAAAGAGAAACAGAGAGAGAGAAAGAGAAAGAGAGAGAGAGAGAGAGAGTGTGTGTGTGTGTGTGTGTGTGTGAAAGAAGAGAGAGAGAGAGAGAGAGAGAGAGAGAGAGAGAGTGTGTGTGTGTTCTGTGCATGTGTGTACGCATGCATATGTGGTTTGACATGGTTTGATAAGGCTCAGTGTACGTGCATGCTGTGTACAATAGTTTTTTTTTTATGTCTATGGACACTCAATAGTCTGTAGGGCTCTCTTAGGAGCCTTACACAGCACTTCCTCACTGTAACATGCCTGACCAGGCGATACAGCGATGCTGCTGCCTTGAACCAAGTGATTCTGACCGCTGTGCTCAATGCTGCTGGTTGTATTATATGAAATTCCTTATATGCTTGTGTGTGTGAATATATTTGCATGAACTTCATGCAACTGTGCAAAAACAATTGGTCAATATGATGTGCTGTATTTTTCTAAAGTAAACACACACACACACTGAAAACACAATATTTATGTATGACACACGGAAGTACACATGTAAGATTTTCGGACTGATACACCCACTGCCACTAACTTTCATGATATTTTCGTTTGAATTCCTGCCAAATCACTGTTGGAAGCATTGCTCAAAATTTCGGTGTCTGCTACACTGTCTTTGTGCATAAAGATTTCATTAGCCAATTACTCTGTGGTGCAAACTTACTTTGCCCACAATTTGGTATGAAGAAAGAAAGGCAAACTTTACTGGCAGTTCAGAAGGCAGTGCTTCCCTCTGGTACTTTGGAGGGGTGCGGCCTTAACTTCTCCCATCATTCCTGGCAACAACCTGAATCAAGAGTGGCAGTCATGAACTGCACTTTGTCAGCTGCCGTCCACAGGCGCAACTTCCCATGACCGACAAACTGTTTGCTATGGGTAGGTACATGTTACAGTCTGTCAACTTGAAATAGTTTTAGACAAGTTAAGAAATGGTGTGTAACTGTGTTTGACAAATTGTGTTTGAGACCCTGCATAATTCCACTCATGTGGTGTACAGCCCAGTGGACCTTAAGGCACCACCATTTCAGCGCTGTCACATCGTCTAAGTCGTTTCTATGCACCTTTGTTTAAAGAAAAAAGTGAAGAGACCTGTTTTTTTTTTCCCAAAACACACTCCGAAAAATGCCTTACAACTGGATCAGTTTTCTACAGATGAAAAATAGTAGTAACTTTTAAAAACTCAACAAAAAAAAAACATGCACCACTTTCAGCAGAAGTTTATCATGGATTCTGCTGTAAAGTGCTTGTATCGAATGTCATGCAAGTCCCAACAGTCAAAGAGCACATGCTTCACAGAGAGCGGCTCATCACATGGCATGAGCCATGGAGCCTCTTCACCTCATAAAACAAAAGAGTGTGCTTAAAGGGAGTGGCCTGTGTCTAATCAGTAGAAAACTCTACCTTCTTCCAAGGCTCCTACTAGTTTCACAAAACAAAATTCCCTTCTTTTCCCATACTTTTCCCCCTTCTAGATGCATTTTCCAAATCCACACTAGTGAGCAGGCAACATACTCCGCACACTGGAAGCATGTGCATGTGTGTGCTTAACTTTTCTTGTACGTATTTATACTTTTGAGTACACTCATAAACAAAAGAAAAAACATGTGAAGTCAGGATTCTTCAAAATTTCTCAACTTTTCCAGACTTTGCTGGAAAGAAGACTATATTCCAAGACGTTTCCCAGACCTTGCTGGAAAGAAGACTACATTCCAAGACTTTTTCCAGACCTTGCTGGAAAGAAGTATATTCCAAGACTTTTTCCAGACCTTGCTGGAAAGAAGACTACATTCCAAGACTTTTTCCAGACCTTGCTGGAAAGAAGACTACATTCCAAGACTTTTTCCAGACCTTGCTGGAAAGAAGACTACATTCCAAGACTTTTTCCAGACCTTGCTGGAAAGAAGACTATATTCCAAGACTTTTTCCAGACCTTGCTGGAAAGAAGACTACTACATTCCAAGACTTTTCCCAGACCTTGCTGGAAAGAAGACTACATTCCAAGACTTTTCCCAGACCTTGCTGGAAAGAAGACTACATTCCAAGACTTTTTCCAGACCTTGCTGGAAAGCAGAGTATATTCCAAGACTTTTTCCAGACCTTGCTGAAAAGAAGACTACATTCCAAGACTTTTTCCAGACCTTGCTGGAAAGCAGAGTATTTTCCAAGACTTTTCCAGCCTTGGTAAACTCCTCTTTGTTTTTCCATAGCCTTTCCAGACTTCCAGGACTGGGTATGAACCCTGTTCCCCACCACCACCACCACCAGTGGCAGGAGTCGTGCCGGATGGTACGAACCCTGTTCCCCACCACCACCACCAGTGGCAGGAGTCGTGCCGGATGGTATGAACCCTGTTCCCCACCACCACCAGAGGCAGGTGTCGTGGCTTTTATGGCAGTGTTAAATTCTGAATTGTTTATTTTTCATTTTGATCATGATAATAATTATTTCCGAATTCTACCCTCAATAGGTAAGATGTGGATCCTGTGATCGATCATCAAGTAAGTACTTCATTTAGTTGACCAACAGAGCGTCTTGTCTATTAACCGCAAGCACCCTGTACCGGAACCCCAACACTAGTGACAGCCCCTTCCTGGCCCTTGGGACCATGATGTCTGCTGTAAAAGATTTTGATTTTGAAGTAGTTTGAATGATAAGAATTGGGGTTTGTGAACCCAGAGTGATTTGTCTGTGTGGGGCAGGCTCTGCATCTGTGTGACAAAAAAGAAAGGAAAAAGAGAGTGAAATGTGCATAAAGAATGCATGAATTGAAAACAGTGTTTGAGATAAATTTTTTTGCAGAATATTGTTGAATGATATATATACTGGCCAAAGAAAAAAAGAAACAAGAATTAAAAATCCCCGCATGCTGAAAGAACTGAGGTGCAGGTAGAAAGAAAAAAAAAAACAAGTCTATATTTTTCACCAGGGTAGAACTTTAAAATGGTATTTCGATTTGTCTTATGAACAGAAAGGGAGTCAGATGTGTGGCTGCATGCTGGGCCCATGATCGTCACTGCAGGTGAGTGTGTATGTAGAGACCAACGTGGGACAGCCCACATGATGGAGAAGCCCAGCAAGAACAACCATGTACTCACAAAGGCGTAGAGGTGGTGCCTGAGGAAGACGTATTCACAGATGGTCTGCACAGTCTGCAGGGCTCCCCACAGACATTTGTTGCTCTTCATCTTGATCAGCGGGCTCCCATGGGAGTCCGAGACCTGGGGTATAGTGGGTATTCGTGCACTGACCACCAGCACTGGAGTCCCGGTAAGAGAGTGAGACTGAGTCCTCAGCCCTCAGCTGTCTCTACAATCACCCCCCCCCAAAAAAAATAGCGTTAGACACTCACACACACACTGACTATGATATCTGTTTACCAGGTAGGATACCTGTTTGCTACTGAGAACAGTGCTCAAGAACCAAAGAGTCGATACAGAGAGATATCTGGAAATAAAAGTAACAGGATCCACAGAGTAAAAGTAAAGGTTTATCTGTATCTCAAAGTAACAGGATTGACAGGGTAAAGTTTTAATTTGTATCTCTTTTCCTTTCTTTTATGAAAATGTTTTCTTTTCAATTTTCTTGCTTTTTTTTTTTTTTTTTTTGAAAAGTATGATTTGCTTCTTACTTAGCATCCAAAGGAATAATGATAATTTTGTACAGTGTTTTTAAAATAAATGATGTTACAATTTACTCACATGCAATCATTCACTGCCTCCTACTTCCCATGTAATGTGGTGTGCGTACACACACACACACACACACACACACACACACACACCCTATGGAATAAGGCATTAGGTTGGCTGGGTAACTGTCTGAAAAGAGCTGAATCATAAAGTGCTGTCATGGGTTCTCTGAAGTATATGGCTCCTCACTGCATAGCACCTGACAGAGCCACAACTCCTTCGCCCCCCTTCTACCACCTTCCCTCTGATCTGGTCAATCTAACAACATCTCCTTTCCCCCTAATTTTTGTTCAGTTCTGTGCTTTTTTTTTTTTTTTCTTGTTACACGTCTCTTCATGATTGATGTTATAAGAAGACAATTAAATCAGCTGTTCATTTCAACTCTCACATGCATCCTCAAAGACTATTGCACAGAATTTAACTGTCTAGTTTGGGACCCTCATAACAATTTCACTACTATGGACTGAGCTACAACAGCTGTAGAATCTGTGATTCATGAAAATCATACAAAACATAACTTTCATTAGGATCTTTGTGAAGACAGATTTTTTTCAAATCAAGTCATATTTTGGCTGTAAAAATTACATTGGTGAATTTAAAAACATTATCTTTTTTTCTTCTCTCATTGAAAACAACACTTTCATAATGTACAACATCAATCTTTGGAATTCTTTACCATGCACATTAAAACTGGGCAAATATTGGGAAGAAATGTTATGTCCAGTCAAGTCTTCAAACTGGAACCCAGTCAGATGGGTGCTGAGGAGCCTGGTGAACAGTTACATGAATATATAATGAGCCCTGATACAGCAGCTAAAACGCTGTTTTATTGCCTCTATCACAATATTTCCTCTACCATAATGGCATCGAGTCAATGCCAGTCACTGATACAGTGATGACTGGAAAAAAATTTAAAAAAAAAACGGCTTACAATTTTTTTGCCACACAATTTTTTGAAACCATCAATTTACAATATTTCACTATATCTGCCTGTGCTCGAAAGTTTTGCAAGAATTCTGCTAGTTCCATAGAAAAAAAAAAAAGCTTTTCTGGCTTTACAGAACCAGTTTTGCAGTAACTGATAAGCAGACTTGGAATCAACTTTAAATGGATCATCAAGGACACTGGCATACGAAGTTACATATACATGGTACAACCATCAACATTGCATAATTGTACTGTATAAACTGAAAACTGTTTCCATAATGAAAATACTTGTGTACATTTAAGCTTGGTAAACAAATCCAGAACTGTTACCAGTTGTCTCCATAACTGAACTGTCAGGTCAGATATCAAGGGGAAGAGGATGATAAATCTCCTAGTGCTGACCTGTGGTAGAGGAGTGGTTGTAGCAGAGTTGTATCAGGATATCCACCGGGCCCTGCTGAATCAGCATGCCTGTCTTCCACAGCAGGCAAGGCTTGAAGATCTTCAGGATGTGTCTGCAACAAAAGCACACACACACACACACATACACACAGAGACAAACACACACACACACACACACACACACACACACACACACACACACTCACACACATGAACACGCACAGCATGCATGCTCACACACGTGCGCACACACACACACACACACAGACATACACACGCACACACACACACACAGTTGTCTCCCTTTGTCTCTTTCGCGCGTGCATGCATGTGTTTGTTTTTTTTTTTTCTTTCAATGTCTTATCATTCTATGTGATATTAAACTGGCATCAATGTGTGTGTGTGTGTGTGTGTGTGAGTGTGTGTGTGTGCGCGCCTGTGTATGGGCGCGCACAGTATTTGTGTGTGTCTATGTGTGTGTGTGCGTCTGCGCGCACATGCACGTATGTGTGTGTGTGTCTGCGCGCACATGCGCGCATGTGTGTGTGTGTGTGCACATGCGTGAATGTGTGTGGGTGCTGGCATGTGAGAGCATGCATGTGTATGTCCTTGCACAATGCACATACATATGCTCAAACAAACCACACATCTAAATTCACACACACACACACACTGGGCATACACTCACACGCACTGCACAAAGCCATCCACCCAAACCCAAACACCCCCTCCGCACACACCCCACACCCACACACTGAGGGGGTGTGGTAGGAATCCAGGAGAGACTGACACAGACCTCATCACAGACACAAGGACAGGGGCAGGGTAGGAATCCAGGAAAGACAGACACAGACCTCATCACAGACACAAGGACAGGGCAGGGAGCGCTGGCAGCACATTGAAGAACAGGTCTGCATGATGCACCTGGGATGGCACCACCTCCGGCCACAGACGACTCTGTCACAGGCACGACACGAACAGGCTTTATCAGACACATGTCCTCATAGATATTTCTTACCCCTTTTTCTGCAACAACGAAATAACAAAATTAATACATAGAACGCAATGAAATAATAGCTATTTGTAAATAATAATAACAATAATTCATAATGTATATTTATGTAGCGTATCATTCACATAATCTATTCTAGGCACTGTACAAGAGAAACAACAAAAATCAAATCAGGGGAGAGGGAGGTGGGGGGTGGGGGAGGGATTGAAGAGGAACCTCTGGCACTGCATTCTTGAAAATAAGGGAGACGATCATATTATGTTGAAAGAATTCTTAAAAAGCTGCACTGGCGGTGTCCCCATGAATCTTTGTCGAAGTTCTGCCATATGAGATGAAGAGACGTGAAAATCTTCAGACATTTCCACCCTACTGTCAGGACTCTTTCATCTGAACTTTGGTCCTCCAGGTACGGAAAGAATGTGGAAAAAAAAAAAAAAAGAAATCTCACAGCTGGGAGAGATTCAGGGAGCAAAGCAAGTCGTTGCTGTCAGGTAAATCAGCCTCAGGTGCATTCCCTGACAACTGGACCAGGAACGTGATCTGGAGATGGTGCTTTCAGGCTTGGAAGGTCCATGAAAGGAGTGGAAAAGTATGAAGACTAAGAGCTGGGAGCAACAACTGACTCCTGGAGAGATGAAGACTATCTATCCTCTGGGAAGGATGAAGTTCTCTTTCACAGACAGTTCACTGAAGCAAGTCCTTCTCATGGGGATAATCTCCCCTCCCCAAGAATCGTACAGCAAAGAAGTGAACACAGAACCCTGTGATAACCCATATACAAAATCACTTGCAGATGGCTCTGCCAGCTTATAGATTTTCTGTAGTTCTGCCTAACCCGTACCTGTCTTCAAAATGGAGAGAAGAATGATGAAGACAACTCAAGAAAGGATGCTACAGAAACCTGATCATGTGTGGATCGAGATGGGGAAGAAAACTGTCCATGTGGGATCCTTACAAATTGATTCTGCACGACATGCACAGCCACCATTGTGCTGACATGAACAACTGGCCCAGTTCACAGTTTTAACAGCTAAATTCACACCATTTTGAACATTTTCTTTACATAGAGGCTTGTCCAGAAATAAATCAAGAACCTTGAAAATGCAATGATAATATTTTCATCTCAGAGTGCATTTATCATCAGTGAAGAGATTCAGGAAAGAGGAGCCTTTTACCTGCCATTTTGTTACCTGCTGATCCCAATCAGCTCTCATCAAGTTTCTTGATTTTGCTGAAAGCTTCATAACTCCAAAATGTATTTATTCATGAAGTAAAAAGATTTTAAAATGTGTTTTCTATGGTGAATAAAAATTCTCTAATTACATAGAAGATTTACCCATGTCAGTACGAAAAAGAAAATGGTTGTGTTGATGACCATCATGTCCAAAAACTTTATCAGAATGGCACAACTCTAGTGTCATCAAGGACCACACCCAACCACAATAGACATGTTTTAAGTAATCTGCTATCCCCTTTAGTGATCATCAGAGGACAAAACTTTATCTAAAAACTTAATCAAGGAAGTGTTCGGTGCTTGTTGTGTTCCAATGCTTTGACTTTTACGCCCAGTTAGTTACCTGCAGCACTAGTGATGTGATCGGGGTGCCACACCTGGTGAAAATTTCTGTCTTAAAAAGAAATAGTAAGTCTGAGAGACTTCTTAAGAATTTGTCAATTATCAGGCAATTTTGTCTCTTTAGCATGCAGATAATGTGAAACGTTAAACAATCTATCATTCTTAGTTTTTGATAGTCAGGTAATGGATAAAGGGCCCAAGGCTGAGGCTGTATTTTATACGCTGAAGTCTGAAGGAAAACACCTGATTCTTTGGGCAAAGGGGGAAAAAAAAAAAACCTGTGCTGGAGATGCCTCTTCAACGCAATTCAGTGGAACTGCACTCTGGATGAGAAGCAGACCGAGGAAGCCCCTGATCATCAACATGAAGAAGTGGACTGGTTTCAACACCTGTAACCTGAAGCACAGACTGAGTATCAATAGCAGAGTAAATCTCAACAGCTGAAGTGTCCAACATGGCTCACCTTTGACCGACAGTCATGGGGTGACCATGAATGGTTAGGGGGGAAAGAGTTGGTGAAGGTAGTTGGTGGGGGGATGGTTGTCAGCCTGATACTGTGGAGTAAAATGAAGCCTGCCAGGTGTGAAGCTATGTGGGTCAAGTCTTCCAGCAGTCTCCAGACTGACAACGTCATCAGCTCTCTGTCACAGCTTCCTAGTCTTCCAGCAGTCTCCAGACTGACAATGTCATCCACTCTCTGTCACAGCTTCATAGTCTTCCAGCAGTCTCCAGACTGACATCATCAAGTTTTCTCTGTCACAGCTTCCAAGTATTCCAGCAGTCTCCAGACTGACATCATCAAGTTTTCTCTGTCACAGCTTCCAAGTCTTCCAGCAGTCTCCAGACTGACAATGTCATCCAGGGTCAAGTCTTCCAGCAGTCTCCAGACTGACAACGTCATCCACTCTCTGTCACAGCTTCCAGGGTCAAGTCTTCCAGCAGTCTCCAGACTGACAACGTCATCAATTTTCTGTCACAGCTTCCAGGGTCAAGTCTTCCAGCTGTCTCCAGACTGACAACGTCATCAATTTTCTGTCACAGCTTCCAGGGTCAAGTCTTCCAGCAGCCTGCACACTGACAATGCCACTCTCTGTCACAGCTTCCTAGTCTTCCAGCAGCCTGCACACTGACAATGTCATCCACTCTCTGTCACAGCTTCCAGGGTCAAGTCTTCCAGCTGTCTCCAGACTGACAACGTCATCCACTCTCTGTCTCAGCTTCCAGGGTCAAGTCTTCCGGCAGTCTCCAGACTGACAACGTCATCCACTCTCTGTCACAGCTTCCTAGTCTTCCAGCAGCCTGCACACTGACAATGTCATCCACTCTCTGTCACAGCTTCCTGGGTCAAGTCTTCCAGCTGTCTCCAGACTGACAACGTCATCCACTCTCTGTCACAGCTTCCTGGGTCAAGTCTTCCAGCTGTCTCCAGACTGACAACGTCATCCACTCTCTGTCACAGCTTCCAGGGTCAAGTCTTCCAGCAGTCTCCAGACTGACGTCATCTACTCTCTGTCACAGCTTCCTGGGTCAAGTCTTCCAGCAGTCTCCAGACTGACAATGTCATCAGCTCTCTGTCACAGCTTCCAGGGTCAAGTCTTCCAGCAGTCTCCAGACTGACAATGTCATCAGCTCTCTGTCTCAGCTTCCAGGGTCAAGTCTTCCAGCAGTCTCCAGACTGACAATGTCATCAGCTCTCTGTCTCAGCTTCCAGGGTCAAGTCTTCCAGCAGTCTCCAGACTGACAATGTCATCAGCTCTCTGTCACAGCTTCCAGGGTCAAGTCTTCCAGCAGTCTCCAGACTGACAATGTCATCAGCTCTCTGTCTCAGCTTCCAGGGTCAAGTCTTCCAGCAGTCTCTCCAGACTGACAATGTCATCCACTCTCTGTCACAGCTTCCAGGGTCAAGTCTTCCAGCAGTCTCCAGACTGACAATGTCATCCACTCTCTGTCACAGCTTCCTAGTCTTCCAGCAGTCTCCAGACTGACGTCATCCACTCTGTCACAGCTTCCTAGTCTTCCAGCAGTCTCCAGACTGACAATGTCATCCACTCTCTGTCACAGCTTCATAGGGTAGTCTTCCAGCAGTCTCCAGACTGACGTCATCCACTCTCTGTCACAGCTTCCTAGTCTCCAGCAGTCTCCAGACTGACAATGTCATCCACTCTCTGTCACAGCTTCCTAGTCTTTCAGGGTTGGGGCCACTTCATCGGCAGCTGTACTGCAAACTTGCTCACAGCTCACACCTTGTGGAAGAGCCACCCTTTAAGAAACCATAGCAACAAAGGTGCTTCCCTCCCTGAGCTCAGGCCAACCTGACCTACAAAACCCCTTCTCTCCTCCATCCCAGTTCAGAGAGACATGCATCCTGCTACTGCTTACCATCCCAGTTCAGAGAGACATGCATCCTGCTACTGCTTACCATCCCAGTTCAGAGAGACATGCATCCTGCTACTGCTTACCATCCCAGTTCAGAGAGACATGCATCCTGCTACTGCTGAGAGACATGCATCCTGCTACTGCTTACCAAAGAGGACTGGGCCTCAGGCAGTTCCTCTACAGGGACGTACACTGTCTTCATCCTCACAGTCTCTGTCTCTTCAGCCGGCCCGCTGCTTTCCTCTGTGGCTGCAGGCTTTGACTTGCAACGCACTGGCAACACCACACCTTGCTTCACTATCACCTTCAGGAAGAGCTCCACCTGCCAAACAAGATCACAAGGTAACAATCAGTGAACAGTAATAATGATAAGAAGAAAGGAGTATGCTGGGACTGTACATCACAGCCATTTGGAGGAAGGGGGGGGGGGGGACAACGAATTCCACAAAAAACATACAACAACAGTTGTACAACTTTCTTCTCAAAACTGATTTTCCTACACAACATTTGGGGCAATGGATTGTCTTCCTTCTGAGGACAGCCACTAAAGGGATGCTGCAACATCCAAGCATGTTAAGTCACAGACTTCAAATTTGCAAAAAAGTGGTTGGATGCACAGAATGAGAACCATCCCTCAATGCAGACATTAGACACAAACTATGTCAAAGACAAGTGCTTGTGATATGAAACCCAGTGAACTTCTAATGGAGACATTAGACACTAACTATGTCAAAGACAAGTGCTTGTGATTTAAAACCCAGTAAACTTCTAATGGAGACATTAGACACAAACTATGCCAAAGACAAGTGCTTGTCATATAAACCCAGTGAACTTCTAATAAGGATGGTGCCAGTCTCACAGATCATTTAACTGACAACAGCCCCAAGCTAGGCTCCAAAGCAAGCAACCAACAAAGCTGCCCCACGTGGCATTTTCATATCAGCCCACCCCCATCCTGCAGCGGCTGGTGGCCAGCGCAGCAGACTGATGGCGGGGAGGTCACGGAGTGGGGTCGTCTCAGAGGCTATCACTTGTGGGACAGCATCCACCCTGAGTTGAGCGTGTTACGGGCTCAAGCGGATGGGACTGAACGACACAGTCCACTTCATGAATACACATATTGTTGTGAGTGTAGCTACAAATTTCTGATCAGCACACAGGCATCTGTTTCTCTCAAGCTATTTGGAGCTGTAGTGTATTAGGAAAAGGAAATGTGGAGTACAGCCATGGTATGCAGTCTGTGAGCAAAAAGGACCTGCGAATCAACCTTCTCATCACCCTCATCCTCATTCATCATCAGGCAAAACAGTTTCAAAGTCCAAGACTCTTTATGCCTTTCTCTCTCGGCGACATCAGCTTCAATGCCTTCTCCACATCATGCCGACTGCGAATCCACAGAATTGGTCGGCTCATGGGGATGGCTTAGAGATGGACACGGTACCACCCATTGGAAGGGGACCACACTAACAGGGGGCTCTGAGACTAAACCAAAACTGTTGTCTTGGTGGATGGCTTCCTGTACATGTTGGATCAGAAGAGGCAGCACTGAACACACACTTGAATGACACAGCAGGCAGCAGTGCAGAGGCAGCACTGAACACCACCTGAATGACACAGCAGGCAGCAGTGCAGAGGCAGCACTGAACACCACCTGAATGACACAGCAGGCAGCAGTACACAGGCAGCACTGAACACCACCTGAATGACACAGCAGGCAGCAGTATACAGGCAGCACTGAACACCACCTGAATGATACAGCAGGTAGCAGTATACAGGCAGCACTGAACACCACCTGAATGATACAGCAGGCAGCAGTACACAGGCAGCACTGAACACCACCTGAATGACACAGCAGGCAGCAGTGCAGAGGCAGCACTGAACACCACCTGAATGACACAGCAGGCAGCAGTGAAGAGACAGCACTGAACACCACCTGAATGACACAGTAGGCAGCAGTGCAGAGGCAGCACTGAACACCACCTGAATGACACAGTAGGCAGCAGTGCAGGGGCAGCACTGAACACCACCTGAATGATACAGCAGAACTGCTGTGTTTTCTCTGGCATTTGCTTCGTAACCTAACCTAAACTGATTGCTCCTTGAAGACTGCTGGTGTTGGGGCTGCGACATGACATACCTGGGTGTGGGTCGTATGAGGTGGCACAGTGACAGGTATGGCAGTTACATCACTCAGGCAGCACACAAGAGGTGACAGGAACACACACACACACACACACCACACACACACACACACACACACACACACACACACACACACGGTGCCAGTCTCAAAGATCTTTCACCTAATGAAGCTTCAAGTTGAGATCCAAAGCTAGCAATCATTACACCTGCCCATTGATCCTGCAAAGCCACAAGGATATGACAGTTTGAAAAACTGCCAGCCAAAGATTTTCAATAAGACACACTCAGAACACATTTACTCAGATCTTTATCTTCAACCCACACCTAAGCTAACCATTCACGCTTCATGATACTTACTGCACCCCGAACAGTCCAAATGTAAGAAAAAAACAAAAGAACCTGAACGTCTGCGCCATGTTTCTTCAAGAAGTCGTCAATGGCCGCTTTGTCCCAACAGGGAATGGGCGTGTCTCCCAGACAAGCAATGGATTCAGACTTTGGTGCTCCAGTGGTCAGGAATGCGGAGATCAGCCGAGTGTAAGACGGCATGTCAGTGACACATAAACTGTCGTCCGAACCAGGATAATACAGCCCAGAGCCCTGCAACCAAATGCTGCCTTGTGTAAATCAGTATCATTACATCCACAGACATTGGTCGGGGGAGGGGGGGGGGGGGACTCTCTTCACCTTTTGCTGCTTAGTGCTCCATTGCATATACTGAAGGCATTCATCACTTCCTGTTGATCTGACTGGCTCTATGTCTCTTTCCTGTTCTTGGGTTGGCTGTCTGTTCACCACGTTACTGCAGACAGTGTCAAGTTTGAAGCACACACGTGGTGGTTCAAGCACAGGCAAAGGCAATGTTCAGGCAGTGAGCCAACCTTGCTGAACAGTGGACAACACCACACTGGCATATTAACTAACCTGACAGGGCAGCATAGCCATTGAACACAAACCCCTTAAGGCATGCGGTGACTGTGAAACATGGAAGTGGCTAGTGATCTGTGTAAGCTAACAAGACTTCAAAAAAGGCGACTAGTGGGAGAGTGAAGACACATACTTCTTCTCTCCCCTCTACTTCTTCAATACATCACTGTCCTTACAAAGAGCCAATCTTTGCGATACTTTCCAGCCACCACAAGCGTATCTAGACAGACAAGGAAGAAAGTCACTATATTCATTCTGTTGACTTGGAAAGATTCAGCCTGCTGCATGCTGAACATTTATGCTATGCTGAGCAAGTTCCATTTGTTTTCAAGAAAGCTGAAACTGCAGTGACTTCTGGGAGAGATTCAAACTGAAAGTACGAAAAAAAAAAAAAAAAGCTGATGACCTGTTTGGCTTCTTGGCGCCTCATTCATGTGCTGATGTCTAATGATAAATGTTGTACACCAAGGTATCTGCTGAAACAACACTGTCACACAGCCCTTTCCCAGTCACGTTGTTTTCATGTGAAGTTCAGAACCCAGTCAAGCCTGAACCTCACACTCAACTGGGGGCTGGAATAGCTCAGTTGGTAGAGTGCCCAGACTCATAATCTTGGTGATCCTAGGGTTGCAGGCTCGAATCTCCACTGGGCCATTTGGTACAGGTGGATTTTTCCCTCAGAGTTAACATTGGTTCTGACTCCATTTCCCATACAGTCCTTCGAATGAGACTATAAACTGGTTCCGAGTGTGTGAACGCACGCATAACATCTTGCACACACGTAAAATCCCATCACCAAGTTTCAGAAGAGAAGGCCAGTTTGGCCATTGGTATGGATGACACGTTACACACAGTATACACCCTGCGTAAGAAATGGAAGAATGAAGGAAGTAAGGAAACTGAGCAAACGATATTGAACAATATGGACTGGATGACACTGGAAACGACTGAGTGAAGTGCCAGTTGGCAGCTCTTCAGTTGACACTACCCAGGTAGGCAGCCCGTTGTATAAACAAGTGTGGATTGTAAAGCACTTAGAACTTGGTCTCTAGCTGAGAATAGGTGTGATATAAGTATTTATTATAATAATAATACAACAACTGTTGCATCGGTAAAAGCCACACTATCTGAGCGTGACAGGACTCTGTCTTAAAATAGAAGCAAGGAAACACCCCTGGGAATTATCTGAAAATGAGGCAGCATGTTTCGACAGCAGTAAACCATCTTTCATATTTCTGTCTCCTTTCAAAAAAACAACAACAACAGAAAAACAACACAACAATGTTGTCAGGTAGGCACTCAAGGTCTTAGGTAGGCACTTAAGGTCTGACCAGCACATTGGGCTAATGCGTAGGTCAAACATCTGTTAAGTCATAGCACAAAGACCCTCTTGTTCAATTCTCTCATCTTAGTTGTCAATTCATTTATCCATCAGCTTAAAATCATATCGTAGCATGGTCTCAAAACTTAGTGGATGTGGTGTAGCATATATGGACTAGTCCGCACACAGTGACACCTCTCCTGGAAACACATGTCAGACTTCCTCTCCTCTCTCATTCTATTTGACTCTGCGACCCCCCCCCCCCCCTTTTTTTCATTTGTCTTTCTTTACTGATGTCAACTGATTTCTGCCTGCCTCTTGTTCTGGAAACATTTTGTGGCCATCTCTGGTCACCATTTATGACATGCCAGCTTGTCCGCTGTAACAGGACTATTAGGCACTTTCAAAGGGGGACACTGTCTGCTGTAACAGGACTACTAGGCAGTGATGATCATGGACACTGTCCGCTGTAACAGGACTATTAGGCAGAGAAAAAACTCACTGACACTGTCCGCTGTAACAGGACTATTAGGCAGAGAAAATCACTGACACTGTCTGCTGTAACAAGACTATTAGGCAGAGAAAATCACTGACACTGTCTGCTGTAACAGGACTATTAGGCAGAGATGATCATTGACACTGTCTGTTGTAACAGGACTATTAGGCAGAGAAAATCATTGACACTGTCCAAGGGGGACACTGTCTGTCTGTTGTAACAGGACTATCAGGCAGAGAAAATCATGGACACTGTCCAAGGGGGACACTGTCTGTTGTAACAGGACTATTAGGCAGAGAAAAAAATCATTGACACTGTCTGTTGTAACAGGACTATCAGGTAGAGAAAAAATCATTGACACTGTCCAAGGGGGACACTGTCTCTCTGTTGTAACAGGACTATTAGGCAGAGAAAATCATGACACTGTGTCCAAGGGGGACACTGTCTGTCTGTTGTAACAGGACTATTAGGCAGAGAAAATCATGGACACTGTCAAAGGGGGACACTGTCTGTTGTAACAGGACTATTAGACAGTGAAAATCATTGTTACTGTCTAAGGGGGAGACTCTCTGTCTGTTTTGCTGTGTCCATTTGCCCATGCAGCTTTGTCTTGTATGACATCTGTATGTTTTTGACAACAATTCTTGAAGGATTCTTTAAGAATCTGGGAGTAAAATGCCAAGCTGAATAGCTTGCATGCTCAGCATAGCTAGTCTAATCCGCCCTGAGGATGTCTATGGCTACCTGTACGTTATGAATTGATTTTGTACGTTGAATTGTTTTGTTTTCTTTTTTTTTTTTTTTAGTGTGTGTGTGTGTGTGTGTGTGTGTGTGTGTGTGTGTGTGTGTGTATTGTTTCTCATGCTGTTCAGGATGTGACTATTCTCTGTATGAATCTGGCAGCCCTGAAAATGCCCTGCGTAATCAGCTGTGTTATAATAACAAAAGCAATAAACTAGTCCTCTTTGTCAACATTATTAACTATGATGAATGATCTAACCATAACCACAATTATAATCACACAATCCCTCGTCCAAAACTTTGTGAATATTTTAACTGTGATGATCTGATCATACCATGATTATCATAATAATCATGTATTTTGTATAATGAGTATGACCACCTGCTTGATCCTCTCAACATTATCATCCTCATTATACTGGCCACTGTCTTGAAGAGAAAGTTTTGAGTGAAATGTATGGGTAGTTGGGATGCATTAATGCCTTCACAACTACATGCAACATAAACATGTATGCATGTGCATGAGCGCACACACACACACACACAAAACATACATACACACTGAGCACACACACGTGCACACACACTCATACAAACACAAACACTACATACACACACACCCTCATACATACACAAACACACTTCAAACACCCACCCACACATTTACACATACAAATCCCTACCGCTTTTTTTCCATCAAATCCAGTATCTTCCCTATGACAGGATAAGGCTGCCGATCCTCAAACTGCTCCTGGACATCAGCCGCCAAGTCATGGTACAGGGCATGCTGGGACACCACGACCTTTCTGGGAATCTTGCTCAGCATTTCAAGGCAGGAGGTGTCCAGGGGATCATGTACCCAGGGTACGAGAAGTTTCACCGCAGACACACACTGCTGAAGACCTTCAGACAACACCACCTCCACCTGGCCCTCACCCTGTCACACACATGTACATGTACATACTTAAACATGCACAGCCATACACAGGCACCTGCCTAAATGTGCATCTGCATATGTAAGATGTACATTCAAAATCTTGCAGGTGCTAGCTTCTGCACAAACACACCCAAAAATTGTCAACAGTAGGGTAGGTCGTTTGATGTCCAGAACCTTAAGACACCACTAAAGAAACTGTTGCTTTGGTGACACAGGGTGCTGGCAAGTAAAGAGTGTGTAATTCGTTTTTCAAACAAAAATCTTCTTTATTATTCACTGGTGATTTTACAGTCTGTGTACCCACTCAAAGGCCTGAATGAAACGTGGCAGGCTGACAAGTGTCATCTGAGAGTGAACAGTGTAATCACAGAGGACAGGGCCTCAAAACTCAACTCCAGAAATTCACATTCAGGTTCCTCTTGTGACGCCTAATGCTTTCTTGGAATGGAACAACAGTGCATCCACCAAAGCTGGTTATCAGCTTGGCGATATTGTTATGTGCATGTGCCATGGCTGGGAATAGTTTCTTACTGTTGTTCATTTATTTTGCATTTGTCTTTTCATGTGGGAACTCTGCTTATGCAGGAAACTAGGAAGTGGAAAGACGAATTCTGATTTTAGCTGCCAAAAATTAGCTGGTATACTTGATAGAACAGTTCAAACCAGTATAGTGATTCCTGTTTCCGCACCAGATTTAGATCATAGGCACTGCAATGCTTCGACTGAAAATCATGACATAGTACTGAACAGATCAATGTTAGGCAGGTGATGAACAATATAGCAAATGATTGACACAGATGCTGTAATAGATAAATATGGCACTAACAAAAAGTCTTAAGAGAAATAAGCTTACACTTTTGAACAGTTGTTCCAAGTCAGGGTGAATGAGTGACCATTGCTGTGTAGTGAATCAGAGCATTGTGTTGTTTCTTGTGATGTTTCGTGAATCAAAACCTTTAGATGTGGGGAACTTGTTGGCTGTATTCTCAACACAGTTGGACCCATACATTCAGCAGTTGTTCCTCGTACTTCACCTTCTGTTTCCTCTTGAACAGCAATTACAAAACCATGAAAAAAAAATGATTACCCACAGCCTGACCAGTAGACCACATACCAAACCTGGCATGAACCCTTAAAAACATCAGTTCAGTTGTATGACGTCTTCCATTATATATGCCTCTGTTTGACATTGTTAGAATGACCTTCTCTGAATTGTCATATTTCATGTAATTCTCACCCAGAATAATGGAGGTTGTGTTTAAGTAAATGATATATATATATATATATACACACACACACATATATGTGAGTTTCTTTCTTTTTCCTGTAATTTTTTTTATTCTATAAGCACAAAGACACGCAGGCACAGGCACTAAGTAAGCGATCCCCCATCCCATCCCAACCACCCCACTTAAAAAAAAAAAATCCACTTAAAAACAAAAACAAACAAACAAAAATCAGGCAAAGTGTTTTTGGATTTAATACAGTGCTGAAATGCGCAGATGGTCAATTCATTTAATCTAATATTTTTTTTTTTTTATTTGATGCACACACTTGCTGGAGAGAGAGAGAGAGAGAGAGAGTGTGTGTGTGTGTGTGTGTGTGTGTGTGTGTGTGTGTGTGTGTGTGTGTGTGTGTGCACGTGTGTGTGTGCACGTGCACACACGAGTATGTGCATAAGTGCCTATACATATGCATGCACATGCATGCATTGCACTTGTGAGGGTGTGCCTGTGTGTCTGTGTTGGTGAATGGAAGCATACTTGCATGTGTGCATGTATTTGCATGTGTGAGTGCCCCTGTCTGTAATTCTTTCAGTTTTGTTCCTGCTGGTGGGTGAACTTACAGCAGACATGTGCAGGAGCTGTTGGTTGTCAGTGTGGGTCAGCTGGAGTATCGTGTCAAACATGGCTCCTCCTTCCGCCAGGGACAGCTGGGCACTGAAGTCCAGTGTCTCCAGTCTCCAGTTAAACCTGAACACACAGCAAACAGTGCATGTGTACGTTTATCATCATTATTGTTAGAAATACTTACATAGCAAGCAGCGCATGTGTACGTTTATCATTACTGTTATGAAGACTTACATAGCAAGCAGCACATATGTACGTTTATTATCATCATTATTGTTATGAATACTTACATAGCAAGCAGCGCATGTGTATGTTTATCATCATTATTGTTAGGAATACTTACATAGCAAACAGCGCATGTGTATGTTTATCATCATTATTGTTAGGAATACTTACATAGCAAACAGCGCATGTGTACATTTATCATCATTATTATTAGAAATACTTACATAGCAAACAGTGCATGTGTACGTTTATCATCATTATTGTTATGAAGACTTTCATAGCAAACAGCGCATGTGTATGTTTATCATCATTATTGTTATGAAGACTTGCATAGCAAACAGCGCATGTGTACGTTTATCATCATTATTGTTAGGAATACTTACATAGCAAACAGCGCATGTGTATGTTATCATCATTTATTGTTATGAAGACTTGCATAGCAAACAGCGCATGTGTACATTTATCATCATTATTATTAGAAATACTTACATAGCAAACAGTGCATGTGTACGTTTATATCATCATTATTGTTATGAAGACTTACATAGCAAACTGCGCATGTGTATGTTTATCATCATTATTAGAATACTTACATAGCAAGCAGCGCATGTGTATCTTTATCATTATTATTGTTATGAAGACTTACATGGCAAGCAGTGCATGTGTACGTTTATCATCATTATGTTTATGAAGACTTACATAGCAAGCAGTGCATGTGTATTTTTATCATCATTATTGTTATGAACATTTAGATAGCAAGCAGCGCATGTGTACGTTTATCATCATTACTGTTATGAAGACTTACATAGCAAACAGCGCATGTATACGTTTATCATATTATTGTTAGGAATACTTACATAGAAAGCAGCGCATGTGTTTCTTTATCATCATTATTGTTATGAAGACTTACACAGCAAGCAGTGCATGTGTATCTTTATTATCACTGTTGTTAGAATACTTACATAGCAAGCAGCGCATGTGTACGTTTATCATATTATTGTTAGGAATACTTACATAGCAAGCAGCATGTGTATCTTTATCATCATTATTGTTATGAAAACTTACATAGCAAGCAGCACATGTGTATCTTTATCATCATTATTGTAGGGAATACTTACATAGCGCATATTCTCTACTAGAGACCAACCTCTAAGCGCTTTACAAGCCACACTCGTTTGCACAATGGGCTGCCTACCTGGGTAGTGCCAACTGAAAAGCTGCCAGCTGGCGTTTCATTCAGTCGTTCAGCTTCATTCATTTCTTTAGGTTGGCAGGGAAAGGGTTAAACTTGAGACTGCATACGACAACAACAACAATATAGGTGACAAGAAACACAGACTGCAACAATACAGGTGACAAGAAACACTGATTGCATACAACAGCAACAACAAAAAACAAAAAACACAGACTGCACACAACACCACCACCACCACTACAGGTGACAAGAAACACATTGCACCCAGTGTTCCCGGCAACTCACACAGCTGGATCACGGGTGAACTCCTCCCAGTTTCTCCAGAGCATCAGGCGGGCCATCATGGCTTGCTGCACCAGTTTCTCCTGGCCCCCCTTCTGCTCTTTGGCGGGTGGCAATCCCAGCGTCATCACCACCACATCAGGGCTCTGACAGCATGGCAAACATTCCTGGCTGACACCTAGAGACTCTCATCACCACACGTGATGGATGACACAGGACAACAGGCGACTTTCTCACGTCACAAGGTGGACCACGATACCTAAATCAGACCAACCCACCAGGAAGAAGAAATGACTGGCATTATGGGCTGAGGACTGGGTTTGGATCCCATCAGAACCAGTCTCACCACTGGAGTTTCTGGTCCTGGTCAGCTTCTGCACCTGCGGTTGAGTGTGCCATCTTCGCTCCACTCTGGAACCGCAGCCTAGTCCTGTTCACTGGTCACCTGTTTATCCATTTCTTTCTGGCAGCTTCTGTTGTTGCCTCTTACTCTGACTGCCATACCCAGGGCCTGCAATCCAGGCTTCAGCAGTTGCGGGGAACTGTCTAGGTCAGGTTATTAGGAGACCCTCTAACTGAGGAGAATCTGCACTGCTGCTGAGTCATTTCAGGGGTGTTCAGTAAACCCTGTCTTTTATCAATAAACAGCCTTTAAATTCCTACACTGATGACAATGAGGGCTAAACTACACAGCCAGACTAAGTGGAAACATACCTTCCCCCTCCATCCCCTCACATCCTCTCCACAACAGAATCTGTCCCACAATGGACAGTTTGACCTACTTAAATTCACCAATCATACAGAAGTGGAAAATCGATCGCTGCGAGTGTGGCATAGCAATGGACGCCGAGGGAGAGGTGGCAGATCTCCTTTGAAGGACACTGATGTGAGAGGTCAGTGTGGCACAGCAATCCTTCCAGCCATATGGGTGATGGCGTGTCTAGTCTGTGTCGCCTGGGAACGGCTCCTGAAGATGCAGGGCGATCGGCAATGGAGCGCTGCCTGACTGCAATTGCCATGGCATGGGATACCATGTTCTGAGCCTTATAGACATGGGGGCACTCCTTATGGGGTTGGGCTGAAAAATTGCCTCTTGGCCACAGTCTGCATGTACCCGCCAAATATTAGGGTCTAATGCAGCGCTCCAGCAACTTTCGTCCAGCACCCTCCTAGAGGCGGCCTAACGCAGCATTGGACCATCGCCACCCGAGCGAAGAAGACCGCCTGGTGGTCTTGAAGACAGCTTTTAGTTAGGGGAAAAGAGCGCAATACACCGACACCCCATTGTCAGCCAACCCAACAGCCGAAATTGAACCAAAGTTCAAGAGGAACAAGAGCTCGGAAAGAGAAAAACGACAGCCCCACACACACTCTCGCCCACTACTGCCTGCGACAACAGTTGCCACATATATCATGCAGATCCATGTCTGCAAGTGCACCATGTCCTTTAGGGCCTCAGGCCAATAGGACCTGAAACTCTCCAACAAAGGAATGAAAAAAAGATGTGGAAAGGGGGGGGGGGGGGATAGGGGGGTGTTGGAGGGTAAAAACAATCAGAACAGGGCTCCTTGCTATATGATTCGAGATGATAAACAAAAAGAACCTATATCCGCAGCATGAACCAGTCTCAGGGATGTGTGCATTCAAACTCTATGCTACTAATAGAATCCAATTCAGCTTTAACCATCTCAGGCCTGACACAGTAACTGGCTATACAA
>JADBJO010004313.1:52500-70000 GCA_016801955.1 Conus betulinus | reverse complement strand
TGTGTGTGTGTGTGTGTGTGTGTGTGTGTGTGTGTGTGTGTGTGTGTGCATGAGCGCGCGCGTGTGTGTGTGTGTGTGTGTGTGTGTGTGTGTGTGTGTGTGTGTGTGTGTGTGTGTCTGAGTGTGTTTGTGTGTGTGTGTGTAGTAGTAGTAGCAGTACTTTAATTTTACGTCTTTTCACAACTATATATGATATTATACAAGAAAGGAGAGATAGGCAAATAGAGGGAGGGAGATAAAGTTTGTTCATGTTGCATACAAGTGCGTGTGTGTGTGTGTGTGTGTGTGTGTGTGTGTGTGCGCGCGTGCATATCTGTGTGTGTGTGTGTGTGTGTGTGTGTATGTGTGTATGTGTGGGTGTGTATGTGTGTGTGTGTGTGTAGGGAGGGGGTGGGGCTGGGAGTGAGGGAGGGTGGTGTACATAACATCAGACAACAAAAGACAGACGAACGAATAAACAAACAAACCTACACTCACTAACAATATATGATTAAAGCAAATACCTGACTGACTACAAATCAAGCAAAAAGTAACTTCCAAAGCAAAATCAATATCAGAAAAAATGTCTGTCACAGACATGCCTGATAAATGTGGCAGAAATGCCTTGAGAGGCACACATTTGAACAAACCATGATCTCTTGTCAATTTTGTTTCCCCGCATACGCATTTTGTTGCAGAGCTATAGTTAGTTCTAAAAGCATCTAGTTTCAATCTATGAAATATTGAAACGAAGCTTCTGTATTGATGCATATCATAAATGTGCAGATTTTGGATGCTTTTGAAATGATCAGTACTAAAAAGAGGATTATTTTGTGTCTGAACATGGGTAACAGCCTTGTTCTGCCCCCATTTCTGAAATATTCCCAAGCTGTTTGTTTTAAAATTTGCTGACTCTCTTTCAAAGTGAATGGTATGGAACTAGTTTGTACCCTCGTTCCATTTTCAGCGCCTTTTTTTTTTTTTCACATCTGACAGCATGTTCACTGCCTGAAATTCCACAGTGTGAAGGAACCCAAGAAAGTTTTTACATATCAAGACGTGGATTAAATGTTGAATTTCCTTCAAAATAAAGTTATCTCTGAATTTGAATTAAAAAACTTGATCGATTGTAACAATGACAGCGAATCTACACAAAACAACACTTGAAAAATTGTCTGCGGTAAATCAATTAGAAATGTCAACGCCATAAGTATCACTATCATTTCAGCTACGAATATGGAGCGATATTTTCCAATGAAATATGCTTTTTCTACTTTCAGCGATGGAATAACAAATACTGATCCGGCCTCTTTGTAACTTGTCAACGATCCATCTGTGTACACCTTAAGATGGTTGGAATATCTATCTTGCATTTGCATCTTTGTTAAATATGACAAGATGTAAGGCTGATTTGCTTTCTTTGTATCAGTGTAATCAAGATCAAACTTCGCCCTCTTTCTTTCCCAAGTTGGAATGGAATCTACAAGAGACGTTTTTGACAAAGGCTTAACATCTATATTACTTTTCTTAAACAAATCAGCAGTGTATGAACTGATAGTGTACAGAGAGGCAATATTCTTTGCTCTTTTTGGATAATCACTCTCTGGGCTTATAGATATTTCCAATTCATTCACGCCCTTCCATGGTTGACCATTTCATGAAATATTTTGTAAGTGATAGATTCCTATATTCATTTAACGGTAAAACGTCTATTTCTCTGTATGTCCCCAAGTGGAGGCATATACCGGAATTCCTACACATAATTTGAAGGCTTTGCTATCTACACTTTTTAGTTTTTGTAACAAATATTTAGGTGCACTAAAGAAATCCTCTTGGGCATATGATAATTTAGAACAAATTTAATGCCAAAGCCAAGAGCTTTAATGTTTTTCCATCTTGGCACCAGCTTTGCTTGCTCAAAATTTTCAGAAAATTTAAAGTATTTCTTGCCTTATTTAAAAGGTAATCAATATGGATATTCCATGTGAGTTTCAATGTGAAGTGGACACCTAAGAATTTAATTAAGTGTACATACGCAAGTGTTATCCCATCCAGCTTAAAACATGGTAAATCACAGGGATCATCCCCACTGTTGAATAAAACCCACATGAGTTTTTTCATGTGAAAACTTTAGACCATTTATAAACAAGTATTAGCTAAGGTATCAAGCTCTGCCTGATAAAGTTTTCTGTGGTAATTTATTGCTCTTTTGGGTGTGTTTTTTTTTCTCATACTAGTATTTATCCACATACACAGATCATTGGCATATTGTACAACTGTAGCATTTTTAGTTACATGTTTTGGAAGATCATACAGCAAAATATTAAATAGCATTGGAGCTATTACAGAACCCTGAGGAATACCCATATCCAATGGTTTAAAACTGGAATATGTGTTTTGTACTCTGACCTGTAAACTTCTTTGTGTTAGGAATTCTTTAATATAACTGTAAAAATGACCTGAAATCCCAATCGCCTTTAATTTGTGTAACAATCTAGCATGCCATACACTATCAAATGCTTTTCTAATATCAAAGAATGTAGCCAGAACACTCTTCCGTCTGGCAAACTGATATTTGATTTGAGTTGTTAACTTTATGATATGATCAGTGGTAGATCTTCCCTTTATAAAGCCTGCTTGATTAGTAGGTATTAAATAATTTTTGTTACAAAAATAGATAAGCCTATTAAGTACAATTTTTTCCATAAGTTTTGCAACATGAGAAGTCAGAGCGATACAGGTTGATAACTGTCAATGCTTGTGACAGGTTTTCCTTGCTTTATAATTGGGATTACTGTTGACTGTTTCCAAATAACTGGCATAAGACCACTCTCTATCCAAATCTTTTGAAATATTTTTAATAAAAAGAGAAAAAAGTTTTCTGGCATGTGTTGGAAACATTTGATTTGAAATACCGCCCAGCCCTACCGATGATGTTTTATTGCATTTAAAAGAGATGGCATCCTTTATTTCTTGTGTGGTTATGGGTGCATTTATGAAATGGTCATTATTTGGAACTGGTCCATCATAAAGTTCTGTTTTTTTTTTTTCTTGCTTTTCTTGATGTTGTCTGCATTCATGCGGAAGGCTTTCCAGGCGCATGGTCTTAGAAAATATATTAGCAAAAAGCTTTGGCTTTTTCATATGGAGTCGGGAATTTCTTAGTCTCCAAATTAATAGGATAGCTTGGAATATTTATCCCTTTTTTCATAACTTGAAATTTTTTCCATACCTTTTGAAGATATTTATGCTGGGAAACTTCTCTTGCGCAAAATGATGACCAGTAAAGTCGCTTTGCTTTTGCAATAACTCTGTTACAGTGTGCCTTTGCTTTCTTCATTTCTTGATGGTTTTCCTCACTTTTGTTTTTAACATATTCCTTGTATTTAAGCTTCTTTAAAGCTACATCTTCTTCACAACCTTTGGTCCACCAGACATTCCCAGCATGATGTGTTTTTTGTATATGATTAGATTTAGGTATGGAACCATTTGCAGCGAAAAGTATCAGTTTGTTGAAATTTGAATACATATTATCCACACTCTCTTCTATTCCACAAACACTATCTACATCTATGCTGGTAAGGAGAGTTTTAAACTTATCCCAGTCAGCAAATTTACAATTGTATTTGGGAATTTTGTCCTCTGGTAGTTCCTGAATATTATACATTTCATTGACTGTTATTATGATCGGCAAATGATCACTTCCGAGAGTGTTATTGTAAGTTTGCCAAGTACAATCAAAAGCTAACTGGGGAGAAATCAAAGACAAGTCTATAGCACTTGCTTTATGTGTAGAAATATCTGGAATTCTGGTTACACTTCCATTATTGAGCAAATAGAAATCAGAATCGACAACATTTTCAACAAAACGGTTGCTGGTTACCGTAGAACAACCCTTTTCCCAAAAAGGAGAGTGTGCATTGAAATCACCAGCAATCAACCATTTTTCATTCGTGCTTTGTATTGCATGTAGCCACTCAGTGTTTTGGTCAGTTGGCCCTTTCGGTAGATATACAGAGACAACATTGAGAACAATGCTGTTAAGTTTCACACTGGCCGTGCATGAATATAAGTGTGGTAGATCAGATGGTGCAGGTGATGGACAGTGAACATATTCTGTACCTTCTCTGATGTAAATAGCCGTGTTTTTTTTTTCTTTTGAATCAGAAACTCTATTATGTACTGGACTGGAGGTGAGGTAATTCGGTAGATTTGCATTTGCATTTTGAGATTGCAAAATCAATATATGATAGCTATGATCTGCTAGATGTTGAATAACCACGCTTCATTTGTCAGTACCGATCTGGCATTCCATTGTAAAATTCTCATTGATTTATCAGGCATGTCACTGATGAAATATCAACAATCAACTTAGTATAAAGAATTAGGAAAGGAAGTAATGTTCCAAATGAACACAAAGATGGGAAGGATGAAAGGAATATGAATACATTTGAATGTCTGTTGATTA
Source organism: Conus betulinus (assembly GCA_016801955.1). Lineage (NCBI taxonomy): Eukaryota > Metazoa > Mollusca > Gastropoda > Neogastropoda > Conidae > Conus > Conus betulinus. The sequence continues at coordinate 65,553 of JADBJO010004313.1, read as the reverse complement.
AAGTAGGCCCTGAAGCCTTATAACATGAGAGAGAGAGAGAGAGAGAGAGAGAGAGAGAGAGAGAGAGAGAGAGAGAGAGAGAGAGAGAGAGAGGGGGGGGGGAAATAATCAAGATAACGATGATTTCCAACAGTTCAAAATGAAATCAGTCAGACATATATGTACCTGAGCTGAAATTAGAACAAATCTACTTCCTTGTACAATGTTCTGTCCAGCCAGATCTTGACCTAGCGCCAGTTTCTAAGGACATTGTAACAGTTCCACCACGCGCCTCTGTTTTGTGTAAAAGATAGATCACTATGCCTTGTGTGTGTGTGTGTGTGTGTGTGTGTGTGTGTGTGTGTGTGTGTGTGTGTGTGTGTGAGAGTATGAGTGTGTGTGTGTGTGTGTGTGTGTGTGTGTGTGTGTGTGTGTGAGTGACGAGAGAGAGAGAGAGAGAGAGAGAGAGAGAGTGTGTGTGTGTGTGTGTGTGTGTGTGTGTGTGTGTGTGTATGCAAAAAACTTTATCAATAAACTAATTTAACCATTAACCCTATCTATAATATGCTTAACCTCTCCCTTGATGTTTTTTTTTTTCTGAGACCCCTCCCCCCCCCCCCCAACTCCCTTCCCACCTGCAGACCTGCAGATTCTCATTTTTACTTTTCCATGAAATCCACAAATTCACACAGAAGTATCCTCCTGCACTTTTCGTCAGTTTTCGTTTTTGACACTCCCTGCAGGGGACCCCACAGGGCCATGTCATGGCGGTCACCACATTAAAAGGTGGACACTTCAGAGAGCTCAAAGTCCACCAGAGTCCAACAGATCCTGGGTCTACCCTTCAGTCAAATCTGCACTACAGATACGCACAAAAGTTAAACAAGTTTGTCCCAGGACCGTATCCTGTCTTTGCACCGGATTTGGTTACGATCGATTTGACAGTCTTTGTATAACTTGCTGAATTGATTCTGGATCCAGATCAGAAGAAACTTTACTGTGTATGGCGTTGGGCCACATTCCAGTATTCCTTTAGGTTGCATTGAAATTGGTTCATCACTTTTTGTGCAGTTTTGTTTAACAGTCCAATCAACCAACCAACATGCATATCTGCAGAGGCAGGGTAAAATATAACCTCTTTGGGGGGAGTAAAAAGATTAAAAAAAAAAAAAAAAAATCCTGTGATAACCCCCCCCCCCCCCCCCCACCACCACCACCAAGACATTTTTGTACAGATGTACAGCAATTCACATTATAGCAGTTTAACCATTGATATTTGATCACTGACACAGATGCTGATAAAAGAAGGAAGCGCTGAGTATGCCAGCTATTCTGCTTAACTTGTCACACCCTGGGGAATCAATTATTCTTTCTCAACATCCAAATTATTCATTTTCTGACCAAGGAAATAAAAACATTTTCTGACATGCAACTCGTACATTTTCCACCTAGCAATACATCCATTCTTCCAAAAGACAATACACAAACAAACAATACAAAAATAATTCCCCAAAGCAGCCAATACATTCTGAAATGATATGCAAAATTCTGCATCAAGCAAAAAACAGGTGTTTTCTCAACAGATCAACACAAACACTTCCCACCAAGCAACACATACATTTGTATTCCTTCTTTGTCTTCCATTTTCTGGAGATGACAGCAAACCCTGAAGAGATGATGGGGGCTGCCTGGGTTCGCATGTTACCAGACGTTACTTTGGTTTTCCCTGAAACACAAGCAGACAACATAAATCTCTTTCCCAGGTTCTGGTCCCTTCCTTCTCTTCTTTTCGGACTACCCTCCCCTTCACAAATCAGACTGTCTTAACTCTCTCTCTCATTATTCCCCTTGCCCTCTGCCTGCATCCAAACCTACCATCCCCCCCTGTCTCCTACCACCTGTCCCAGTTTTCCCCCATCCTGATAACACCTGTCAACAGGTACCTGACTCGGTTTGGGGAGGTCAGAGGTGGCGGAACCAAAGGAACTGGCTTTGCCTTCCGTCACACCTTGCCCTAGACACAGTGAATCTCTGTCAGTTCCATCACACCTTGCCCTGGACACAGTGAATCTCTGACAGTTCCATCACACCTTGCCCTAGACACAGTGAATCTCTGTCAGTTCCATCACACCTTGCCCTAGACACAGTGAATCTCTGTCAGTTCCATCACACACCTTGCCCTAGACACAGTGAATCTCAGTCAGTTCCATCACGCCTTGCCCTAGACACAGTGAATCTCTGACAGTTCCGTCATGCCTTGCCCTAGACACAGTGAATCTCTGACAGTTCCGTCATGCCTTGCCCTAGACACAGTGATCTCTGACAGTTCATTGCACTCATGGCAAACACGCTGCCCCTATGGCTGATAGGGCATGGAAACACTGCACCTTACTATAGGGCAGGGAAACACTGCACCTTACTATAGGGCAGGGAAACACTGCACCTTACTATAGGGCATGGAAACACTGCACCTTACTATAGGGCAGAGAGACACTGCACCTTACTATAGGGCAGGGAGACACTGCTCCTTATTATAGGGCAGGGACACACTGCACCTTACTATAGGGCATGGAAACACTGCACCTTACTACTTTTTAACAAAGATCTGCTGATGACTCAAAGTTTTGCCTGAGGAGCATGTCATGATATGCCTGGTTTCTACCTGGAAACCACTTTTGTTGAACGATGTATCACACTTTTTTTTTTTCTCTTGATTAAATACAGAAAAAGAAGTCAACTGAGAAATATCATTATGTGATGACAATGATGATAATGGTTATGATATTGGAGATGATGATTAGCTATGAAAAACACACATATTTCATGACAAGAGTTGTGTTTGTTTTATATTTAGTGTAATCATTGCCCAGCTGATCACACGGGGCCCTTTCAAAACTGTCAACACAAAGGGGAAAAACTTTCCCATGTGCATTAAAAACGAACAAAAATAAAACTCACAACTATCTACAACATTTAGATATCTATCTATACCTAGCTATCCGTCTCTATCTGTCTCTCTCTCTCTCTCTCTATATATATATGTGTGTGTGTGTATATATATATATATATATATATATATATATATATATATATATATATATATATATATATACATACACACACACAGACACATGCATATATTTATATATATATATATACACACACACACACATATATATATACACACACACAGGGCCTTTTGACCAGATCATGCTATTATCAACAGAATGTGCTTTTAACATACAATATCCTTTTGGCTTAAAAAGGCCTTAAAACTGAATTTCCTATTGGTTGAATGCATCCTTCAAACCTTGCATCCTACTTGTGAACTGTGCCCTTTGACCCAGCATCCAGCTGGCTGAATGTGCTTTTCAGATCCTGACATCTTATGGCTGAATATGCTTAGCATAGATCCTAGATTCCTTGAGCTTGAACGAACCTTTAGATCTCAGCATCCTGGTCTAATGTGCCTTAGAGTCGATCATCTTATTCCCTAATTGTGTATTCAGATCTCTAAAATCATACTGCCTGAAACTGCCTTTAATCTCAGAATCCTAGCAGCTAAATATGCCTTTAGAGCCTAGCGTCCTATTCGCTGAATGTGTCAACAGATCTTAGTATCCTACTGGTTAAATGTGACTTTACATCATATAATCTTAAGGGCTGAATGTGTCTTCAGGTCTCAGTATTCTAATGGCTGAATGTGCCAAGAGAACCGAGCATCTTACTGGTTGAAATGTACCAACAGATCTTAGTAAACCTATTGGTCAAATTTACCTTAAAATCTTAGCATCCTATTGGTTGAATACGCCTTTAGAGCACAGAATCCTGGTGGTTAAATGTGTCTCTAAAGCCTACCATCCCATTGGCTGAATTTGACAGATGTTACAGATAAATGTTAGCATTCTATTGGCTGAATGTGTTACAGATGTACCTTTAAAGCCTTTACCTACCATCCAATTGGCTGAACAGGTTTTCAGATCTTAGCATCCTATTGGCTGAATTGTCTTCACATCCTGGCATCCTAGTGGCTGAATGTGTGTCTTCAATCCTAGCATCCTATTGGCTGAATGTGTCTTCATATCTTAGCATCCTATTGGCTGAATGCGCCTTCAGATCTTAGCATTCTATTGGCTGAACATGTCTTCAGATCTTAGCAGCCAATTGGCTGAACCTGTCTTCAGATCTTAGCAGCCAGTTGGCTGAACCTGTCTTCAGATCTTAGCAGCCAGTTGGCTGAACGTGTCGTCAGATCTTAGCATCCAATTGGCTGAATGTGTTCTCAGATCTTAGCATTCTATTGGCTGAATTTGTCTTCAGATCCTAGCAGCCTATTGGCTGAAAGTGTCTTCAGATCTTAGCATCCTACTGGCTGAATGTGGTACATCGTACTGGTTTAACATGCCTTTAGATCCTGGTATCCTATTGACTAAATCATTTAAATGTCCAGCATCTTACTGGCTGAGAGTTTTTACCAGCACTTCATAATCCGCTGAATGCACAGTCACATCTGGCATTCTCTAGATTAAATCCATAAGACCTTAGACTGCAACATCCTACCACTAAATAGTCCTTTACCATCTTATGATTGACCCTTTCCTCATTCCTAACATTTTGAGGAGATACTCACCAACTTCAATAGGAATGCGTCCAATATTGGTTCCAATAATTTCCAGGTTCTGAAGTTCGGAACAAAGCTTGACGATTGGTGTCAGACCCTTTTCCGTCACTTTGCTGCACCCATCCAAATCCAGCTGTCGAGGTATTACAGCCACATGTCATTACAGTTATCATGTATACAGCCTTTCTCCATCCTTCCTCCCCCCCCCCCCCCCCCCCTCCCTCTCCCCTTCCCTTCCAATCCTCGCGAACCAAACAGATCATGGAAAAGATCGAAAGAAAAAAAATCTCCAGCAACTTGTCACTATGAACCAATCACAAAATCCTTTACAGGACTTCTACACATACCATAACCATCTCTTTTACAGAATCAAGGCACTAGAAGGAATGCAAGGAATACACAGCTTAAAAACAACAGGGACCAGCAGCGACCCCTGACTACACATGTGTCGCTCCACCCTCATCCAAATCGGGCATGTCCCCAAAGTCACACTTACCCCCATCAACTGCGGACATATTTCAGCCATCCATTTCATCCCCAGGTCAGTCAAGTGGTGACACCCTGCCCACAACCATCCACAAAGCTTCATCAACCACATGGCATCAAATATACACTTCTGCTTGCTGATTTGGATGGTGCATAATTCCACAATACACAGTGATGGTGAACCAAAACTGACAGCCTTTTCACACCCACTTTTTCTACCTGAAAAAAAAAAAAACCACATGCAAGTGAAATCTGATATGAACTAAAATAGTTAATAAGCTATGCCTTCAAAACTCAGTAAAATTTTATATGAACTCTGTACGGCTGCCTGGCTCAGGAAAAATAGTTAATGAGCTATGCTTTTTAAACCTGCAAGTGAAATCTGAAATGCAGGTGTAGCCTGCCTGCTCAGGAAAAATAGTTAATGAGCAATGCTTTTAAAATCTGCAAGTGAAATCTGAAATGAACTACTGTAAGGTTCCTGGCTCAGGGAAAATAGTTAATGATTTTCAAAACCTGACTAGCTGTTGGGTCATTGTTGTGCAGGTGAACCACAGCTGAGTGACTCCACAGGTACTCTTCCCAAATCTTTCCTATTTGTCTATGCATTCACTGATGTAGTTAGTGTTCCCCAGCTGTAAATTGTGGTCTCACCGTTCAGTGATGGGATGTGGTGTGTATGGACGAGCCCACATGCAGTGACTTCAATACTGAAAATCTTGCTAATACATGAAGTGTGTAAAGTGTAGTAGTTAGAACACTCACTAACATGTTTCCAACCAGCTAATAATCAAGTAATGCTGCTATCCAGTTTGAGTGATACAAAAGAACAAACAACAACAACAAAAAAAAAACGTCTTGTGAAGTTCTACATGTATATATGATGACAAAACTAAGGAATTCATGACATGTTCATCATTTTACCTCTATCACAATCGTGCATCACCTCGTAACATCTAACCTAGGAAATATTTTATAACTCTTCAGTTGCTCTTGCTTTGAAACATCTAAATCAGTCTGCTTACCAAATACAAGAAAAGAAACCCCAAAACTCTGTGACATATTCATATGCACCGATCCATTTTAGAGACATCATGGTTACCACCTAGCATGTTACCATGTCAGTGACAGTGCAAACTGCTGTGGATGGTATGGTTGTCAAAGAGCACAGAGCGCTTATCTGCTGCTCCCACCCAGCCTCAATTCTGAGGACCATTTCCCAACTAATGTTTGAAAAATCTTCTTCCTGTAGGCAGTCTAGGTGGCCTGGGAATATCAGAAATCTTCTTCCTGCAGGCAGTCTGGGTGGCCTGGGGATATCAGAAATATTCTTCCTGCAGGCAGTCTGGGTGGCCTGGGGATATCAGAAATCTTTCCTGCAGGCAGTCTGGATGGCCTGGGGATATCAGAAATCTTCTTCCTGCAGGCAGTCTAGGTGGCTGGGGATATCAGAAATCTTCCTGCAGGCAGTCTGGGTGGCCTGGGGATATCAGAAATCTTCCTGCAGGCAGTCTGGGTGGCCTGGGGATATCAGAAATCTTCCTGCAGGCAGGGGGATATCAGAAATCTTCCTGCAGGCAGTCTAGGTGGCCTGGGATATCAGAAATTCTTCCTGCAGGCAGTCTGGGTGGCCTGGGGATATTAGAAATCTTCCTGCAGGCAGTCTGGGTGGCCTGGGGACATCAGAAATCTTCTTCCTGCAGGCAGTCTGGGTGGCCTGGGGATATCAGAAGTGTTCTTCTTGCAGGCAGTCTGGGTGGCCTGGGGATATCAGAAATCTTCCTGCTGGCAGTCTGGGTGGCCTGGGGATATCAGAAATCTTCCTGCTGGCAGTCTGGGTGGCCTGGGGATATCAGAAATCTTCCTGCAGGCAGTCTAGGTGCCCTGAGGATATCACTGAGCTGGTGGATCAAACATTGCATTGGTGATCAACGTTTGTATTCCAGATCGTCAAGAGCCTGGCGAAGATGAATCCAAACTTCTAAATTATAATGAAATTTCACATTTTGTACCTTAGAAATAATTAATTATATTCAAATCCTCAGATTATGTTCATATTTTACAGACATAGTATTTTCAAGCAGCTTCACGTTTCATGTGAGGTCCAGTCCTTGAAGAAACAAAATTTCAACATATTCATCTCTTGTTCTGGCATCTTTGTTACTTTCTTCTTCATACATTTCATGGACTTTACATACCATCATTAATAAATTAATCAAAAATACACATGGATGCTGCAAAATTGGTCAGTAACATGTGATTGTTTTACAGATTTTGTGTGTGCATTATCATCTTCAACATCAAGAAGAAATATTTGACACTATAAATAGTTTTAGTACCTACAAGACTATTATCATTCCAGTTTAAGGAACACACAGTACAGTAAAGTGATTGCAGCATAGACTATCATTTCTTTTCTCAAGGGGGTCATGATTCAAGATAATATATATTTCACTTCAGTAATAATTGTGTCATTATTATGATTTTTTTTTGGCCATCAAATAATTGTTGATCACTGACACTTACACAGTTTGGAAGTGACACTATAGATAGGTGCAACAAGAAAAGAAAGAATCTAAAAATCTTCATGAACATGTATATTAAACATGGCCTGATCAGAAACAGCAAAATATTATCATATGAGGGGGACAGAATAGCTCAGTGGTAGAGTGCCGGAGTCGTAATCTTCAGGTTGCGGGTTCAAATCTCCGATGGGCCATTTCGGTATGGTGGGGTTTTTTTTTCCCTCGGAGTTAACATTGGTTCTGACTCCATTTCCCTTACAGTCCTTTGAATAAGACTATAAACCGAGGTTCTGTGTGTGAACGCACACAAAACATCTTGCACACACATAAAATCCCATCACCACTTTCGGAAGAGAAGGCCAGTTTGGCCGTTGGTATGGATGACATGTTACACATAGCATGCGCTTCCCCAAGTTGGAGTATCGCTGCCTTAATGGCAGGATAAAAAATAGTCATACACACAAAACTCCACTCCCTTTGTTGGGCAGATGGGATTAATCCTTGCCTTTCTATACAGAGGGTGTCCGCAGGAGTATCAGCCTGCGTACGCAGAAGAAAAGAAGAATGATCATGAGAGATACTGCTATACATGTTCGTTCATTATATGAAGAGAAGCTATACTCATCACTGTTAATGCCATTGTGGTCTTCTATACCATTGCATGCAGTTTGTCTGCGGCAGTGAGAAAAGCCAAAGCTGCTTTTGCTGGCAGTTTCTGTGTGCGCCACTGTCTGCTGCCAGTTATTTTTGTTGTCCTTTCTCTGTCTTAGCTAACCACTTCATCCAACTTTTGGGTTTTGATATGTGTACAGTTTTAACAAATTATGTGTTAATCCCATTTCTCTCTCAAAACTTTCTTCACCCATTTCATTTGGGAATCTGTTCATGCACATTTTAGTAAGATTGTCAGAGACTGGAGGCCTCAGCTTCAGTGATGTCCACCTCTTATTTCAGGAGGTTGAAGACTTCCACATCTATGCCTTCATCTGATCTTTTTTTTTTTTTTTTTTTCTGTCCCAACCTCTGTGCCACCACCTCAGTGGCAGTGCACCCACGCCGCTCACTCCGACACCCTGTCCACAGCCACAGCACGGTCGGTCCTGCCGCCGCAGCTTCGGCACCAGCAATCCACAGGCAGCAGTCAATGTCAAGTTGTCAAGAGGCAACCCACCGGAGGAGACAGTGCACTGCTGCCGAGTCACTTCAGTGGTGTTCAGTGGCACCTGTTTTGATCCAACATATGCAGGACACCACTACTAAGCCCCTACTGACGACAATAATTGCTTGGTTGCGGAGCCCGCGTGAGTGAGCTCTCCCACCGAGGGTGCCATGTCCATCCAACGACAAACCCCCATGGTCTAGCCAATACCGGTGACCCCGACGGAACCAAACCAAGGCCACAGAAGTGGAGAGACATCGAAACTGAGGTCACCATGACAGCAGGGCATCATGGGCCACAGAATCTGAGACATTTTTTTTTTAATGCTGATCAATAATCAGAGAATGAGGATGATAAAGATGATGCTACGGATTTCCATTTCGGTCTGAGACTACACGACAGGGCTGTACTCTACATTTCCTTTCATAGTATATCCAGGCATTAACCAGGCCCGAGAGATACAGACACCTGCAGTACTGGTCAGGAAATTTGAGCAACACTCTCAGAGACGCATCCATGAAGTGGATGAAACTCGACTGTGTGGTCCCAGTCTTCCCAACTGAGCCCGTAGCAAACTCAACTCTGGGTAGGAGCCGGTCTGGGCAGAAAAATCCCACATGACTGATGGGAATCGAACCCACAACCTCCCAGCTGGGAGTCCGCGACGCTAGCCACTTCGCCAAGGCAGCTGGTCCCCTTCATCTGATTCTTGAACACTGTCTATATGAACTCATTGTCAGTATTTTTGCCAGCAGTGAAATTTTGTTTGTTCCCTTCATTCTTGGTGACGTTTTGTTCCTTATCACTGCCACAGTCAGTCCAATTGTCATGTTCATCATCTGTTCATTCATCTCTGACCTTATTGAAGAAAGTTTTGGTAGGCTTGTGTTTCAGTGGCTGTGACTCACTTCAAAATGTGCCCATTTTCCCCATGACTGGCTTTCCCCCAAGATCATGTTTCTCAAGTCACCAGCGTTATTGTCAGTGCTCCTAGACATCTCTGACTGACGGTCCTGCATTTCCTCACTGTGTGGATCAATCTTTTTTTGTGTGTGGTAAAAAAAAAAAAAATCAACAGAAAAAGGGCTGTAAATCTATGCACACAAACGTGATACACACATCCACACAAGGTACTTTCCTGTGCATTGCACCAAAATTATAACATTTCAGCCACATAATCAACATGATTGTTTTGTGAGAGATATTCTTCTGAAGAGAGGCTTTAGCGAGCATGTTCCATGTGAGCTTAATGTTCATAAGTTTCCTTCGATTCCTTGACGCAAATCTTCCAGACATGTCTTGGTTAAATGTTTGCCATTTTCTTGCGGTTGGTGGGCTGATCTCATTATTTGACCGAAATGTTTTTATCATTCATTTTCTTTTCCTCATCAATATTTTCATATCATTTCCTCTCGCATGCTGTCACCACATGGGAGACTGGTCAATGCCTGAAATGTGAAGCAGACGTCCAGAACAATTCCAGTTTTCATTGTTGACTTTTTACTTTCATTTATCATACCCAATGGAAACATAATCACCCCAATGGCTCTCCTGTCTTCTGTTCTTATCATGTGTGTGTAATAACAAGCTTTGGGGACTGATGCTGAAAGAAAAGGAATATTTCATTGTGACAATTTTTTTTTTTTTACCCACACCCAGATGTCATTTCCCAATATTTGTAGCTTGTCTTCTTCCTGTATGCTTTTCTATATTTATATAACATTTTTTGCAATTTCTTTTTTTTTCCCCATCTATTTCTTTACTGCTATATACATTACTGTCTATTGGCTGAAATATATTAGTGACAATTACATCCATCTGATCTTTACATTAGTTACAAAAAAGGAAAAAAACTTACAGGGAAACAAATTGGCAGTTCATCCCATTACCAAGACCGGTGCTCCTCATTTACATTTCAAACAAAGAAGCAAAAATAAAACGAAAAGCTAATTCTGAATGCACACAACCCTCCCCCTCCCACTTCCCTCCTTACTGATACCACCCCTCCCCCCCCCCCAAAAAAAAAAAAAAAAAAAAAAAAAAAAACACAAAGAAACAACCCCCTTACAACCCCCCACAGTACGTTAAAATCAAGCACACACCTATATGGTCACCCCCCCCCCCTCTCAATTTAACAACGAACATACAAACAAAACCCCCAAAAAGAAGCTGACCTGGCACAGTACGTTAAAAAGCGTCAGCACACACCCCTATATGGTCACAATGAAAATGTGGGGTAGGGGTGCTCATGATGGGGGGGGGGCCACAGAACAGGGGGAACAGCCATCCTCACATACTGAAAGCCTCTCAATTTAACAATGAACATACAAACAAAAACCCCAGCCTCTCCCACCACAGACAAGCAGTTCCCTTTTGCCAGTTACCTGATAATGATGATCTTTTTGAGCACATAGAAGTTGACATTCTCACACCTCAAGATGTAGAAAGAAAGCATCAGTCAACATCTCCACCCCTGACATGTTCAGACAGGTCAGATCGCTGGTCCTGTTGGTGCTCATGATGTTGTGCTGGCCACAGAAACAAACAGGAACAGCCAGTCAGTCACACAGAACAAACAAGAGAACAGCCAGTCAGTCACACAGAAACCTGTTGGTGCTCATGATGTTGTGCTGGCCACAGAGCAAACAGATCAGCCAGTCAGTCACACAGAACAAACCTGTTGTGCTCATGATGTTGTGCTGGCCACAGAGCAAACAGATCAGCCAGTCAATCACACAGAAACCAGGAATGGAAGAGGATAAAATGGGATACCAAATGAAACAGCCATGAAAACACGCCTGTACTCAGACGTGCATGTGTACACACACACACACACACACACACACACACACACACACACACACACACACACACACACACACACACACACACACACACATACACACATACAGAGTGAAGTTGTTCAAAAATGAAGAACAAAAATGAACACTGACATTAAAGCAACACACTGAGACAAACTGAACTGCATGATCACACATGCATGCATGCAAACATACATGCCCACCTGCCTGCAAACACTCATGTATGCACACTCACACACAAAGAAAATGAAGTCAATCAGAAATGAAAAAAAAATTGAAACAAATGAAAGATATCAATGAAATAATCTGGATTGAACAGGGGACATGAGAACTGTTTTCACTATATGCAAAACATTACAATACATATCCAACCATCAATAAATGGAATTTTTCTGTCACTAGTGTCAGCCTCTTGGATTTCCCTTTAACAGGACAAGCAAGAATTCCAAACGAAGATTTTTGCAAATCTTAAATAAATGTCAGCGAACCGCCCAGAGAAACGTGGACAAACGAGTCACAAGACAAACCACAACGCGTTTCGACCTCTTAGGTTGTGTGAGCATGATCCAGTGGGCATGTTTCTGCACATGTTTCACACAGAAACCTGTTGGTGCTTATGATGTTGTGCTGGCCACAGAACAAACAGATCAGCCAGTCAGTCATGTAGCCAGTCAGTCATGTAGTCAGTCTTAAATAAATGTGAGCGGTTCGCTGACATTTATTTAAGATTTGTTTAGATTTCCGCCTGCAGTCGTTTCACTTTGCAACTAGAAGATTTTTGGTCAACTGCCTAAAATGTTCTGGTCTCAAAAGCCTCAAGTGGCCCGCCCTACGACTGGAGTGCGAGTCATCCATCACACTGAGAAGTATATACAAGGTGAATTGCTAGTCTTGAGGCAGGGACAGGATACATGTGGGTCAGCCTGTTTTATGGTGAGTGGAATGAGTGGCAGGGGAGATAATGCCACGGGGACAGCATGAGAAAAACAAAAGATCAGAGGTTAAAATCAGAGTGGCTTGTGGCCGTAGAGGCAGTCAGTCAGCTACTAGAGGTTCACCATGGCTGCTGCACATCATGATGAAAACGGAGCCCACCCCTCTCCTTCTGCCATCTTTTACCTTTCCTGGACTGAAGCAGATACCAATTCATTGTTGGGTGGACTGTGTGTGTGTGTGTGTGTGTGTGTGTGTGTGTGTGTGGTGTGTGGATGCATGTGCATGCATGCATGTGTGTGTGTGTGTGTGTGTGTGTGTGTGTGTGTGTGTGTGTGTGTGTCCAGTGTCCAGAAGTGCATGTGTGTGTGTGATTTGTGGGTTTGTGTGAGCATGATCCTGTGTGCATCATAAAAATCTGACCTCGGCACAAGTGGCTCACATCCAAGATCATGAGCTCTGCAGGCAAAAGTTGTAACCATCTGTCCTCCGACCCCTCTATGGAAGAAGAGATAATGGACGGAAAAA